>JAVYIG010018411.1:0-20144 GCA_035222895.1 Strongylocentrotus droebachiensis | reverse complement strand
GGAACATCCCTTCACTGCTATTATGTAAAAATGTGTAGAATAGGTTGTCACATACATATTGACCTGTTCTACACATTTTTACATAATAGCAGTGAAGGGATGTTCCTTTGTCTACCACAGCAATTGTTGAGGGTAGAATGAGGAACTGTATATTTTGTCCTCTTTCTTTGTCCGTCATGTTCATAGTGTCACAGAGGCAAACAAAGTTGAACCTGGTAAATTTATGCAGCACCAAGCATCAACGTCTTTAACTGTACACATTTAGCTCTACATGTTATTCTTTGATTACATGAATAATCAAAACAAAATCCTGTCATTAAATACAAATTAGAAATTAAATAAAAAGATTGACATTACGTGAGCTTTGTGTGCTTGTGAATTTTGAACATATTTTGAATGTATTATGATATTTTTAATTAATTAATAATTAAAGGCCACAAAGGCCATGGATGAACCTTTGATCAATCGACCTCTACACCCCTCCCTAAATCAATCTTTGTGACTTGGAGATGTATAGGTGCCCATTCTAGATCTTCCTATGCGTTGTGTAATAAATGGATGCGCTCTATAGAAAGAGTGACTTTGCTCTATAAATGAACTTAAGGCAGGTTTAGGAGATTTATTTTTAAAGTAAGAGGTTGACATTTGGCGCACCATGAAACTAGGTACTTAAGATGTTTTCAGATATTCCGCAGTAAACAAAGTTACGAGATACAAAAATGTGATGCATATTACACTCATGTCATTTAAAAACAAAAACAAACATAAAATGCTAGTTGACCCTGGCTTTAATATCTGAAGGAGGCTTAACTTTACTTCATTAGCAATGGTTTAAACCTCTATTTAAGTTTGCAGTTTGTATGAATACCAGCAATTGTTATCACAAGGTCTGGCTACATGCAGGAAAGCCAATTTTAAAGTGCGAGGAGTCTATGCCGTTACTGATCATTGACTGTTAAACTACACACATGTACAATTGAGCACAAACAATATACATTATCACAACTTCACCAATTCCTGCCAAATTTTCACTTCAGGGCCCCCGTTTCACAAAACTTGTCATCAGTGACAAGCGACAGTCTTTGTTATAAGCTACTGAAATCCTTGCTTCTGATTGGTTATCAGCAGATTTGTCACCGTTTTGGGAGTCATTTGTCATCGAAAAAGGCTTTTTGAAACACCCCCTGGAAGATTGGTCTCTGTTTAATGTACTGTAGTACGTGTACATTAACATTACTCCTGGGGGGGTGTTTCATAAAGCTGTTCGTAAAGTTACGCATGACTTTACGAACAACTTGTATATGAAAAGCCAAATGGGATGCTCAATCATTATTAAATACATCAACTAAAGTTGAACTGTGCAGATGTAAACTAACATTCTTAATATGATAACAAACATTTTGGATGCAAAGTATATTTTTTTTGCCATAATTTAATTGAGGTCATTGAAAATATCAGAAAAAACTTTGGGCATCCTATCTGGCACTTCATATACAAGTCATTTGTAAAGTCATGCGTAACTTTACGAACAGCTTTATGAAACATCCCCCTGATAGGATGGAGTGTAGATGTGAAAATGTGATTACATTTTTCTTATCCTTCCAGGGCCCTTTGGCACAAAACTTACCATTGATGGTAACTTTGCCATCAACGGTAACTACCATGGAAACCTTGATTTTGATTGGATGTTGGCCCCTGTTACCATGGTAGTTGCCATTGATGGCAAAGTTAGCATCAATGGTAAGTTTTATGCATCGGTGCCCTGGTGTGTGCAAACTTTCGGACCCAACTGTATATGGATACAAAAACATTTAACAGAGGGCGGTTTATACTGTACATGTATACAGAGCTGCCAACCTTGTGTGACCAAAAAAAGGAATCATGATGGCATAAAAAAGGAATTTCAAGCAAAAAAAAAGGAATTCATTAAAACAAAACTTACAACCACGCGCGACACAATTCCAATGCTTCTTTTTGAGAATACTTTTCTCTTCAAGTATGTTTCAACCTTAGTTTTCTATTGAATTTGTGATCAAAATAACATATTAGGGCAGTTGTTTGACGAGCGGTATGTAAAAAAAAAAAAAAAAAAAAAAAAAAAAAAAAAAAAACGTATTTTGTGAAGAAAAAAACGTAATTGGGATTAAAAAACGGAATAATTCCGGGAAAAAACGGAATGGTTGGCAGCTCTGTGTATATTGTGATCGACAATGATGTATTCATATAACCATATACACATGTGCATGGCATGATTACATATCTAACAGGAGGTGTTTCGTGATTCGTAACTTTACCAAGACTGAGCCAAATTTCTTATCATTTTGATGATTCAAGAACCTTGCAGAACACACCACTACTTGTATGCTAGATGATCTGATCGAATCCACACTGTTTCTTTCACAATGCAATTGCATGACCAGAACTCAACTTTATCTTTAAGTGTATAGTAGGAGTGAAGTGTGATTAAACACAATGAATAAAATAATAGACTGCATTGAAAAAATGATTTTTAAGCGATGAAATATGTGTCGTTGGCAGCTGCTTCAATTTCTAAACAGACGATGTGGCACTTTCCTTGAAAATACGTTAAAAGCTCCTTTGTTCACTTTCACAAAACATGTTAGACATGGCTATTAACTTGACAATTAGTGTTAAAAAGATGTATTCATGTACCGGGTACTAATTTACTATCGTGCATTCATGAAGTCCATATTGATGAATGAATGGCAAGACCTGAAAAGTTTGCCTGTAGTACCGGTATATGAATCTTTCGCAAAATACACCAGTTGAGATTAATGAAATCTTCATCAAGCAAAAATAATCTAATTACCAAACTGATAATTTGCAAGTGGATTCAGCTTTGCTGGATGACCATCTTTGCCCTACGAAGAACCAGAATGCTAGAGTACATGAATCTGTGATCTCCTATGAAGTGATGAATTTGTAATTTTGTATGAAGTCAATCTGTACAAGACTTATTCCTTTAGATTCTCAACATACCGTGCTCAGGATTTAAGTACTGTACAATGCAAGAACATTGACTGTGATAGTACACAAATATTGTTATCTTTGAGGGGCATGGTTAAAAGTACATGCATAGCCCAAGGTGATCTCGAAACTTTTGTGGGTCTCTTGTGAATTTCACGAAAGTTTCAAGCACAAGAAAACGACCAGTTTTACACGACGGTGAATCTCATTTTCCTTTGGCGTGGAGCTACAGAAGGACCGCAAACATTTGTTGCATGCGTGAAACGTTTATCATGAATTTTCGCAATTGTCTATATGCTGTGAAACAATAGAGTCGCGACGGACACAACACTAAATTTCTGCAAATCACAAAAGCTTCTTGGTACACTATAGCTGTTGTTCACAAATTGTAAAACAATATAATTGTAATAGTACCGGTAATAGTGAGTTTCTGGTTCTACAGCAGACAAGGAGGTGGACTATTAACTCATGTGGGAACGAACTTTTCTTTGGTTAATCTTACCGCGCAGGTGACGCCTTCATGGCCCATATGTTAAAGGAGAGATAACAAAACAGGAATAAATCTAAAAAACATTTATTGGAATGATGCCACCATTTATCTTTCCTATGTACAAAGTCATTGCTAGCTTAAAACAAGATGGCCACCGACCACTAATACCCCCTCCTTCATACACACACAGCTGCTACCAAGGTCAAAGGTCAATTATAGGTGTCCCAAGCACTATTGTTTCCTCATCTAAAGATGAAATTAAAGAAGCAGTTATTACAAGTAGAGAACATACTAGTCGTGAAAAAATTATGCCGATTTCTATTGTACAGCCGTCAAACCATTTAGAAATAGGACAGTCTTCCTTATTCAACCCTTCTTTCATTTGCCATGTACCATACCAAAAGGGAAATTTACCAAAATAAATAATCAAAACCTGACAATGATTCTAGGCCTGTATTCGATTGAATACTTACGTCACAATTAGGAGCATTTTACTCAATTTTTGGCCGAGATAGAATACCTAGGCAATTTTGGTATTCGGTTGAAGCTTTGGGCTAATTATTTTACCCATAATTCAAACCAGCTCCCTAGCAGACAAAGCTGTGACAGGCATAAAGTTTCCATACACAATCCTCATAAGCTGCACACAATTACATCTGGGGGGGGTGTTTCACAAAGATCCTAAGTCGAACTTAATTCTAAGTTGGACTTAGAAATTATGGAGAGCCGTTTGTAGCCTTAAAATTAAATATTTCCAAAAGCAAAAATTGAAGTTTTTTAGCATCTTTGAAAATATTTGGTGAAAGTTATTTTAAAAGGCATAAAATGTTGATTCAAATCATTCATATTTTCTATTATCATGGGAGATTTCATGTTCTTGAGGTGGAATTTATAAAAAATATGAAATACTTGAATTTTTGCTTTTAAACATATTTTATTTTAAGGCTACATATGGCTCTCCATAATCCAACTTGAGAGTTAAGTTCAACTTAGGATCTTTGTGAAACACCCCCCAGTTGTACAAGAGTATTCAAACCATTTCTGTTTATTGATCCTCATGGGACATAAATTGAGCAACATTCTTAGAAAACGGCAATCAGCTGGTGTTTTGTTCCATATCAGACTCTTGGTATGTATCACACAAGATTCTTGACGGGGGCAATCAGATGGATTCACTTGGTGGCCGACACCTGGGGGGGCGTTTCACAAAACTTGTCATCAGTGACAAATGACAATTTTTGTTATAAGCTACTGAAATCCTTGCTTCTGATTGGTTATCAGCACATTTGTCACTGGCTTTTGTCATTTGTCATTGAAAAAAAGCTTTGTGAAACGCCCCCCTGGTTGATTTAGACAAACATCCTTCACATCATTCCATGGCTATTTCCAGTAGGCAACACAAATATTTAAAAGGCAGCTAGTGTTCATCATGAAATAATCTGCAAAGAGGAAACATGAAAGAGGAACACAAATGTGTAATGTGGTGGAAAACAGATCATTTTCTACATTTACATCACAAAAAAATACACCAGTAGTATCAACCACAACACGAACATCACCATCATACCGGTATACAGTTAACAAATAAACAAGTCAACGCAAAGCGTAGCATCCCCTCGCAGGGTACAAATGGCCTATATACGTCAGAACAATAACCTCCGTTGGACTATACTATTATATGACTAGGCAAGGAGTTTCACATAATTACCGGTAGGTGTTTTTGCATATTTAATGAGCTATGACCTTTCACCTTTGACCTACATACTCAGAAATCGAAATTAGGCTGTACCTGTATTTTGATACCATGTATCTTCATAATAAATTTCATTAAAATTTGTCAAACATTACTCAAGTTATCGAATGGAAACCAGCTTCGCATATTAAATGAGCTATGACCTTTGACCTACATACTCCGAAATCGAACTTAGACTTTGTTTTAATACCATGAACCTTCATATTAAATTTCATTAAAATTCGTCAAACATTACTCAAGTGATCCAATGGAAACCAGATTCGCATTTTTAATGAGCTTTGACCTTTGACCCACATACTCCGAAATCGAACTTAGACTTTGTTTTAATACCATGAACCTTCATATCAACTTTCATTAAAATCCGTCAAACATTACTAAAGTTATCGATCGGAAACCAGATGTGTATTTTTTCGCATATTTAATGAGCTATGACCTTTGACCTACGTACTCCACAATTGAAATTAGCCTGTATCATGTACCTTCATATCAAATTTCATTAATCATTATTGAAGTTATCAATCGGAAACCAAATTTGTTACGGACGATCCCTTCCCTTCACTGCTATTATGTAAAAATGTGTAGAACAGGTGTCACATGCATATTCACCTGTTCTACACATTTTTACGTGATAGCAGTGAAGGGATGTTCCTTTGTCTACCACAGCAATTGTTGAGGGTAGAATGAGGAACTGTATATTTTGTCCGCTTTCTTTGTCCGTCATGTTCATAGTGTATCCTTACCTCTCTGACTGTTGACTTGATGAAATCTTTCTTGTGTTGTAAGGGATGTTGTGGATAGATATCATAGACCTTTCTGCAAACCATCTTCATCGTCACTTCCTCTAAGTTGGCTCCCTCCAGGATCTCCTTTATAGTCTCCTTGATCTGCTTATCCTACAAACAGCCAAAGATAACAATTTAGAGGTGTCGTGGACGAGCGGATATGTCACCGGACTGTGGATCACAAGGTCCGCGGTTCAAGTCCCGCCGCAGCACTAATGTCCTTTGGCAGTGATTGATCTACATTTGCCACTCTCCACCCAGGTGTTAAATTGGTACCCGGTATGATGCAAAAGCTAATGTGCTTAGATTAGCAAGTGTGCGCTTGTAAAAATGACACCTGGCCGGAATGCTCACCAGGGAGTGGAGAATGTGCATACATTGTTTGCTTTGTTTGTTTTATGGAAATCTAAAAATAATAATTATCGGCAAGCTTTCGTTGCCCCTCCGGAGATCTTAAAACAATAATTATCGGTAAGGATTTTGTTGCCCCTACAGAGCTCTAAAAACAATAATTATCGGCAAGGTTTTGTTGCCCCTACGGAGATCTAAAAACATTAATTATCGGCAAGGTTTTGTTGCCCCTACGGAGATCTAAAAACAATAATTATCGGCAAGGTTTTGTTGCCCCTACGGAGATCTAAAAACAATAATTATCGGCAAGACTTTGTTGCCCCTAAGGAGATCTAAAAATAATAATCATCGGCAAGGTTTTGTTGCCCCTACCGAGCTCTAAAAACAATAATAATCGGCAAGGTTTTGTTGCCCCTACGGAGATCTAAAAACAATATTAATCGGCAAGGTTTTGTTGCTTGCCCCTCCGGAGATCTAAAAACAATAATTATCGGCAAGGTTTTGTTGCCCCTACGGAGATCTAAAAACAATAATTATCGGCAAGGTTTTGTTGCCCCTCCGGAGATCTAAAAACAATAATTATCGGCAAGGTTTTGTTGCCCCTACGGAGATCTAAAACCAATCATTATCAGAAAGACTTTGTTGCCCCTCCGGAGATCTAAAAACAATAATTATCGGCAAGGTTTTGTTGCCCCTACGGAGATCTAAAACCAATCATTATCAGAAAGACTTTGTTGCCCCTACGGTTAAGCGTTGAGCAAAAAAAAACGTAATGACTCAGGCTTATCGAAAACTACTAAAAAGTAGCATTTTGAGGACTCAAAATAGCCTGTACATGTGTGATTTGCATTGACTTAGTGGTCTCATATTTCAAACATTCATTACTTCCTTACTATTGGTCTGATTCATTTTAACCTTTTGCGATTCTGTTTCCGTTATTTTTCTGCTTACATACAAGTCAACTTATTACGAGGGTTGGATTACCCTTTAAACAACAGATCTTCAGGGAGCCCAAAGTTTAACTTGCAAAGCTCTTGAAAGACTAAAATGTTTGCAGTTATCCATTAGTTTTATGGCCTTACATGTGTATAAGAAACTTTGGAGATTAATTTTTTGCTACAAGTAAATCAAAATCTGATAAATGACCATGCATTTTAACCAATCGAAACTCTAGGATTTAGCTCATATAGTCTCCATGATTCACTAAATAACAAACAATTAACATAGGAAAACCATGATTTATAACAACACATAATAATCAGTCGATCAAAACTCTATTTACAATAATGAACACAGCCTTGTATGCACAGGACACATCAAAAGTCTTAGACAAGAAAGAAAAAAGGAGAAGAGGCTGAAAAGGGAGGAGGGGAAGAGGAGGATGAAGAAGAAGACAGGGATAGAGGAAGAACAGGAAGAAGAACAGGAAGAAACAGAGGAAAAGGAAGAGGAAAAGGAAGAAGAGGAAGAGGAAAAGGAAGAGGAAGAGGAAAAGGAAGAGGAAGAGGAAAAGGAAGAGGAAGAGGAAAAGGAAAAGGAAGAGGAAGAGGAAGAGGAAGAGGAAGAGGAAGAGGAAAAGGAAGAGGAAAAGGAACATGAAGAGGAAAAGGAAAAACAAAGAGAAAAAAAGAAAAAGCAGATTATGCTGTCAAAAGAGAAATATGTTTGAAAGTGAGACTCAGTTAAGGTATCATTTGAGTAACTTACTGAAGGTGGTGCCTTGACTTTCTTCATCAGGGGTTCTTCATCAGAACTATCATCATCTGTGTGAGAAGTTATAAGAAAAATATTCTACATTATTATCTATATCAGGCTTCCAAGTGGTACAATAAATCAGTGTATTCAATATCTTTAGCGCAGTACCCAGATTAACTGACCAATATTGTTTTTGTATTGCTCAGTCATCCGGGAACTTCAACTATCGATATCGATATCATGGCAATATCACACGAAAACAAAGCTATATTTACCGAGGTAAGTCAAATTTTGTTATTTCGCTAGTCAGACTAATATAGATAATAATAATATTGTGTGGCTATGTTTTTGTGTGATACAAGAATATATTGTCTTGTATCACACTCAAGGCCATCCAATATTATGTAATTACTCATGTTCCAAATTTGAATTCTTGATGTCATTTTTGTACTTTACAAATAGGGTTACCTCTACTGTCTCTGAAGCACTCAAAGTTGCAGAAGTTGAACAACAACAAAACTAGATGGACCTTTGACTGCGCGCAGTCGAAATTGATGCCTCCACCATGGAGCAATTTTACAAACCAAAACAGAGGCAATTTTTAAACTTCAAGTTTGATTGTAATCCATTAAACGGTTCTCAGAATATTGTGATTACTGTAAGCTATTTTCAAATACATGTTTGGCCCTTTGATCTTTGACCTATTGACCCTAAAATCTAATTGCTTCAATGGCTTTGCACGATACATTCATGTCTTGAGTTTGATAGTAATCCACCTATCGGTTCTATTGATAACTGTTCACAGGCTATTTTTGCATACATAATGAGTTCCAAGACCTTTGAACTTTGACCTCATGACCCCAAAATCTAATCAGTTCATTGGTTCAGCAAGATACATACATGTCTTGAGTTTGATGGTAATCCGTTTACTGGTTCTAATGATAGTGTAATCACCAACTTTTTGCATACTTAATAAGCCCTGTGACCTTTGACATTTGACCTCGTGACCCCAAAATCTAATCAGTTCATTGGCTCTGCAAGATACATACATGACCCAAGTTTGGTGTGAATCCATCAAGGGGTTCTTGTGATAATGCAATCACAAGCTATTTTTGCATACATAATGGCTCCTTTGACATTTGACCTCATAACCCCAAAATCTAATCAGTTCATTGGCTCTGCAAGATACATACATGACCCAGGTTTGGAGGGAATCCATCAATCCGTCCTTGAGATAACATGATCACAAGTTTTATTTGCATACATAATGAGACCTGTGACCTTTGACCTTGGATCGCGCGACCCCAAAATCTAATCAGTTCATTGGCTCTGCAAGATACATACAAGATACATCATGTTTATTCAGTGCCCCATGAAAGACCACTACTTATGGGTGAATGGGCTACCCTGTCAAAAGATTAGAAATAAATAAATAAATGTTTTGACGTGGTACACTCACAGTGTGCATTCCTACTATACAAAGGTTGGGAGTGGCAGCACAGGGTGGGTGAGGAAGGGGCAACATTGTATGAATGGTGGGGGGGGGGGGGGGGGGTTGCAGCCAGGGAAAAAAAATACTTAAACATTTTCAGGGGCTACTTTTCAAGCTTGCTTGCATGAAAATAACACTCTTTAATTTTTGTTGCTTTGAACTCTATGCACATTTTGGGGGGCTCTTTTATGACTTTCGGGGGCTCTTTTTAGCATTTCGGGGGCAATTTCGCCCTGAGCCCCCATGTATTTTTTCACTGGACTTGCAGCACAGGGCAGGGACAAAAAAGGTAACATTGTGAATAGATTCCTAAAAAGTCAATAGAGCCTATTTATCTTACCAACAACATCATGATTTCTCTTCTGTGGTGTCTTCTTGGGTGATTTGACAGGGCTTGATTTAGTCTTGGTCTGCTTAGATGGTGTCTTCACAGCAGTCTTCTGCTTCGGTGACTTGGTCTTGGTTTTAGCCGATTCTTTCTTGGGCTTGGGAGTTGTCGTCTTGGGCTTCTTCTTCTTCTTTTTTGGCTTGGATTCCTGTTGGTGAGAGAAATAATAGTCTTAATCTTTAAAGTCCACTCCAAATTTTATTAAGTTAAACCGAAAATGGAAATTCTTTTTGCCCAATTGATCGTGAACCCGGCAGCCACTGAGCAGCGCCAGATCGACGTTGCTCTATCCCTTAAGGTAGCAGCAACTCCCGTCTTTTAACGTCTTTTGGTAAGACGCGGTCGGGGTTCGAACCAACAATCTCCCGGTTGTGAGGCGGACGCTCTACTGACTGAGCCAACACACCGGTTATATTATAAATAGAACAATTTTACATCATTAGAGATTTGTCCTAGGGCACTTCCAAATAAACCTGTGGCATTCATCTATGGCTGAGACACCTCTCCGAGAATGCTCAGTTATTTTTATTTTATTTTATTTCATTTTCAGGAACAAAAAGGAGTATTACAATAACAAAGAACACAAGAAAATGAATTACAATAATAAAAACAATAAGAGGAAAAAAGCCATCAACTAATGCCTGAGGATTACCAAAAGAAACTGAGTTTCTGTAGGAGGCTCTCCTCAGTAGTTGATGGTCTAATACTAATGAAGAGCCTCCTACAGAAACAGTTAGGCGTGCATTCCTAACTTAAATTATCATCTTTTTTTGTCAGCAGAGGCTATTTGGTGACTGGTGGAGATAAAATGTCAGTCAATTGATTCCCAGCCCAGCACTATCAATCATCCTTTGGCAAGGCATCAATCTCTGTTTGCCACTCTCCACCCAGATGTACCCATTATGCTAGAGGAATACATCTTGGACTGCTTGGCTTTGAATGGGGAAGTAATGTAAGAGTAGTAGTAGCTCTATACAGAGCGAATTTATATTTCATTTCTTTTCACATAATATAAACAATGACAAACAATAATAAACGTAATGATATAACCTGGATATAACAGAAGTGAGCATTGAAATATCTTTGACATTGTTTTTGGTCATTGTAATGCAAATTGATTTGGTTACAGGAAATGAAAAAAATGAACCTACTTGAAAGCAATGCTTGTTAGGTGTAGGTTCGCACATTAATAATTGAACTTTATACATTTATAACTTAATGTAAGAGTGCCACGAGTGTCACAACAAGATGAACACAAGCGATATAACAGAAGCTACTATTATCTTACATTATATACCTCTCTTTAGTATATTGAATAAATCTAGTCATCTGATTGGTCGAAATTGGAGTCGTGATTTTAGCCATGCCCGCCTACCAGTCAATAGTTTTTTAAAAGATGCCTGCATGCCGGTTAATAGTTTTTGAAAAGCTGCCCGCATGCCAGTCAATAGTTTTTTAAAGATGCCCACATGCCGGTCAATAGTTTCTTAAAAATATGCCCGTTGCCCCGGGTCGCATAAATAAATTTCGCTGAGATCCACGTTTACGAGTACAAATTTTCTTAAAAAATATCTAAACAAGGCCTTATACTTACGCCTTCTGTCATACTGGTATCACCATCTTCTCCGTCCGCGTCTCCTTCCGTTCCATCGTCCATCGTCGTGTCTCCATCTTCTTCCGTTTCCGTGGACGCATCACCGCCCCCTTTCTTTCCTTCACCTTTCTGCTTCTTCGTCTTCGTCTTCTTCTTCTTTGTCCCTTTTGACTTGCTCTTCTTCTTGCCTAAAATCCAAACAATGATTGAGAAGGTGTAACATGACTGAGAAGGTGCAGTTCAGTGTCTCCTATCTTTTAAATGAAAAAGATAATTAAGCATCTATTATCTTTTCGAAATTTGTTTTTTCAGTGGTAAAAGTATAAAGATCAATATACCAAAAGAAATAATCATAATTATAGAATATAACAGTAATTGTTTTGTTTTCATAGGTTTATATTCTCTTCTCTCATAATTTTTTTTTTACATAATTTATAACATTTTATACAAAATTACAAATAATCTTCACGCATGAAAATAGCACTCTTTAATTTGTTTTGCATTGAACTCTATGCAAATTTGGGGGGCTCTTTTATGACTTTCGGGGGCTAATTCGCCCCGAGTCCCCTTGTATTTTTTTTCCTGAATCTTCACAATAGGTCTAAATAAATTTGCAAGTTAACTTTAACTTACACTGAATGCTCAAGATTAGAAATAAATGTCATTTGCCAAACAATTTTGGTAGAAAATGTATATTTGAGCATAGAAAGATAAGGAACTCAAGGTAAGTAGGCCCGACACCATTTGTGTAGTCCCATATACATCTTTGTGTGTACAGTGCGTGTTACTTTACCAAGACTGGGCCAAATTTATTATGATTTTGATGACTCCAGAACCTTGCAGTAAACTAACCCTGTAAGTTGGGGCTCTCATCGGATCGGAAGATCGGAGCGACACCCTCGCACCTTTGATCGGTATCGGATCGGATGAGCGACAAAATAAATCGGCTGATTTTTTTTTTTTAATGACGAAAATTTAAGTTTTTGGCTATCAAATGCTCAAAAAAAATTCATGGCTGGGGTTATTTTGTCATTTGGAGTTGTTGTAGACCATGTTTGTTGATATTTAGTGCCTTTTCATGACTTTGAAATTAATAATATTGGTCTAAGAGCAGAGGCAAAACATGCGGGCCGCCATCTTGGATTATAATGTAGGTTTTTTTTAGCCAAAAACTTGAAAATTTTTGGCATTAAAAAAAAAAAAGCAGATTTTTGCTGATTTATTATCTTTGATCGGCCATCGGCGTGATACAGTCGATCGGGCATGATCGGATCGGTATCGGCGTCCGATCCAATGATCGGTTACAGGGTAAACACCAATACTTACAAGCTACATGATCAACTTTTTCTGATCCATTCCACACTTTTCCTTTCACAATGCAATTGCATTACCAGAACTCAACTTTATCTTTAAAGGGATTGGGTATCTTTGTCTCAGATTCTAAACAAAATCCTGGACTTAGCTCATGCTGCAATCATAATTATAAACCTTTAGGTCAGTCAGGAATCCCATGACTTTTACAAGCTGATCGCCTGTCTGATTAATATCAAGATATTTATGATTGGAAATCAAATTTCCACTACAGTCTATTGGAGAAAATGAGTATGGTAAAACCGGTCACTCAAAGATTTTTGCTTTTTGAGGCACTTGATGATCATTTTTAGGGAATAATTTTCCTGGTATCGCATCGCAATTTGCTATGCATTTTTGCATGACTGCTATACAAAATATCTTTTGTGTAGCAGTTTTCTTCCATAGAAATGTACAGAATTTCATTTGATATATTTATCTGTCGGTTGAAATTGCTAATCAAAAAATTTGAGGAAAATTATTCCCTGATTTTGAAGCGCAATAATTTTAGGGGTTCAATATTACGCCATATCACAGACACTGATAACACATAGGGCCATGCATTTCAGATTTGTACTTGGAGGCTACTCACCTTTCTCTGGCAACTTTCTACCGGAGGGTTGAGGGTTCAAACAGAACTCCATTATTCTTTCCATGATAACATCTTTGTTTCCTTTCTTCTCCACATCAAGAATGGTGCAAATCTCCTTTATTCCTTCCATTGTGAATCTTTAACATACGATGAAAAACACAATTTTTATTTTTTTTATTTCTGATATTTAGACAGGGTGACTCATTATCACCTAAAATGGTGGTCTTCCATGAGGCCCTGTTAAACATAATGAGGTACATCAGTTTAACAAATATATATATAATAATAATAATAATAATAATAATAACAAAATCTTGAACATAAATTCACAACAGCAATAAAGAATAAGTAAGAACATGTATAAACATATATATAAAGTATTTGGTATCCTCGTAATAAAAGAATGGTTTGTTTGTTTTGTTTTGCTTTGCTTTTCGTTCAAGAAAACGTTGTTGCATGCTTATAATATTTTGATTTAACATTATAGCATAGACAGTAATTAGTTTTTAAATCCAATGAAAAGTAACTATTAGCATATTTTGGTATGTATTAGACCGATAATAAATGATCAACACTAGTTAGGTTTTCAGAACTAGTGTAACCCTAAAAGATATGCCACAAACCATACAACTCTAAGTTAGTCAAACTTTCACAAACTGAACCCATCAAGAAATTGGCCTATTTCTTTCCTTCAGTTTGTCACAGTCAAATTGTCAAAACATACCTATTTTGCAGTTTTACAGAGTAAAATGGTTAAAAATGATTTGTTTGGTGATAAGTTCAACTTCATAGATACATAGTAGAGAAAAAAAGTTTAAAATTGTTAGTTCATATTTTACATGTATTTCTTTGTTTTATTTTCTACTGTTTTTCATCAAGATATCATATGGTTTGACCATTCTAGGTTAAAGGCCCACTGCACTACTTGTAGTTACTTGCGCCATCTATATAACAAACCATGCCTAATCGGTGACCATCGGTCCCCCATGATCCTTTTTTTCTTATGTTAACTGAGAGCTGAGTTGATGAGATAACCACCTGTCTAATGACCTTGCAGGGCAGTCTAATCCCTCCTGTAAACTATGGCAGATAAGCTTTAAATAGTCAAGGAAATAGAATGTGAGAATGAACAAGAACAATCATGTTTAACAAAAATCCAATAATATCCATCGCTTTCAATTTCCTTTGTATTTCACTGTTTTTTGTCTTATGTTTTCTATTGTTTTTTAATGTTTTATGTTTTCTTTTGATGGATGAACCCAAGATAGGTCTCACTTAGTGGAATAGGAGGTTAAACCTCCTTTAAAAACAACGCCAAAGATCAACTGATTTTGGAATGATCATTGATTCTTCCATAGGCTAACACACTAGCAAATGGAGAAAATGCATGTTTTTATTGACGTGTGATAATTGTAATTTTGACACATGTAGGTTTGAATTGCATCAGTTTGGCATCAGTTTGGCATCAAAATGTCCCGGACACTTGAAACATGAATCCGGCAATAAAAGCAGTTAAGACGCAGCGCAAAAAATCCTGCATTAGTTTTCTAGTTAAGCAATCATCATTTAGTAGTATGAATGAATCATCTCGGTAAATAATACCAGAATAGGCTTACTTGACTAAAAGAGCTTCTCTCTTTGTGTAATCAGGATCTTCTTTACTGAACTCAAATCCTGAGAACTGTCTGATGTTTCTCTTGTTCTCTCTAGGATCCTGTAATATGGGAAGTGTAAGGAAAACCATCAAAAGTTATGCATTCATTACTAAATTAACAAACAATATATGAACTCAAAAATAATATCGCTCGTGAGATTCGTTTGTCTCGCAATGTATGGTCAACAAGGGATCTAAAGATCACTACGTTTCGTGCTCCGCTGCAACACTTCGTCAGGTGATAAATATAACTTAAGCAAGCGTGTTTTATACTCTACGGGCGGACCGTCGGTCAAATAATTAGAACAATAACGGACAAGGCCTATTGACCGAAGCACACAGGTGCTCAACCAATCAACAGGCTGCACGAAACGTCGTGATCTTTAGATCCCTTGTTGACCATACATTGCGACACAAACGAATATCACTAGCTGAAGCGATATTATTTTTCGATACTACATCCGCAATGAGTAATATATTTAGCATTAATATATAAAAACTGATTACAAGTAATAAATTGAGATATGGTATGAGATGGCAAGTATAGATCTTGGTTTGAATCCAACCCAGGAGGATGACTGAAGCCTGCCTGCATCATGAAACATGCAGGCCATGTTACAGTGGAAAACAACTTCGTCCCTTGAATAGGAGCAGGGAGGAACCTGCATGGGTCCCATAGCAAAACAACTTATCACTGATGGTAACTTCCATGGATTACTTGATTTTGATTGGCTGTTAAGCAATGTGACCATGGAGGAGGAGGTGGAGGAGGAGGAGGAGGAGGAGGAGGAGGAGGAGGAGGAGGAGAAGGGGGAGAAGGAGGAGAAGGAGGAGGAGGAGGAGGAGGAGGAGGAGGAGGAGGAGGAGGAGGAGGAGAAGGGGGAGAAGGAGGAGAAGGAGGAGGGAGGAGGAGGAGGAGGAGGAGAAGGAGGAGGAGAAGGAGAAGGAGAAGGAGAAGAAGAAGAAGAAGAAGAGGAGAAGAAGAAGAAGAAGAAGAATAAGAAGGAGAAGAAAAAGAAGAAGAGAAGAAGAAAGAAAAAAAAATATGTAGACTTACTCTGACCATCTTTCCAAACAAGAATTTATGAAGAGGTTTAAGATCCTGTGATTTTGTCTTCTCCAAAAAATGTGCAACTAGAACGAAAAAGAAGAAAAAGAAAGACGATAAGAGATTAGAAAATCAAGGTCATGAGGTGATTAATGATAATAGCAATTATCATGCATTGGTACTACAAAGTACAAACTAACGACAGCAATTACATTAATGTAAGAACATTGTCAAACTAAATATTCATCAAAATAATTTGTTTCTTTACTGCAAAATTGTAGCATTTTGGTATTACTAAAGTGATAAAGCATTGAAAATTGTGAAAGTACATTTAACAAAACAAATTCACCTGAAGCTACCTGAAGCCCTATCCTCATTATAAATAATTTCTTTCTTTTCAACTTTTTCATTCTTCTTTAGAATCACCTTGTCAAACTTAATATTTATCAAAATAATCTTTTTCTTTACCGCAATCTCGTAGCATTTTGGTATCACTCAAATGATAACGCATTGAAACTTGTGAAAGTACATATAAATTTCTTTCTTTTTTACAATAAAAAAGGTGCTGTTGCATGAGACTTTGAACAAACTTTAAGACCCTATCTCTTTAAAAAAAAAAAAATCTCAATTGAAAAAAAAAAAAAATCAATTGAAAGCTGAATGAACGTAGATTTACAATTACATATCCCTTTTCAGTATTGCACAAAAGCAAATCAAAACCCCATTTTCCGCACCATCCTAAACTATGGATTAACAGGTGCCAAACTTGCCGCAGTTACGATGACAACATATGGACCTTGGCCCCATTTCACAACACTTGTCATCAGTGACAAATGACAGTTTTTGTTATAAGCTACTGAAATCTTTGCTTCTGATTGGTTATCAGCAGATTTGTCACTGATTTTTTGTCATTTGTCATTGAAAAAAAAAACTTTGTGAAACGAGTCCCGATCAGCTCGTTTATATAGCCGAGACGATGACCCATGCTTAATTAATGCAAAGTCATTTTGACTATGCGACTCCACATAAGATGATGTCATCAAGTCGACAGCTTGTTTTTAGATCGACAACTTCAAATTTCAAAGCTTTAGATATTGAGTTTTCAGAGAGCTGTAAGTGTAACCCCTCTGACAGATACTAAAACGCCATATACCTTTGATATAAATGTAATATTTGGCTTTTAAGCTTTCTGTTGATATAAAATTATTCCATTTTATTTTTCACTTCCGACATGGTCTTTAATCTATTTCGGAAAAGAATTGTCTTTAAGATAATATGAATCCAGCTTACTCTTACAAAGTTTGAAAAAGAATCTAAAACAAATACTTAAAACAAAACAAAATCACTATTACTTGGCCTTAAATATGAATATACAATAAGCTCACAAACCTATTGGAATATCTCCAATTTGGACCCCTTTGCCGACAGGTACAACAAATTTCTTCTCTGGTGTCTTGGGTGTTTCTTTCATGACGAGTCTCTCAACCTTCTTACGATCTCTCTTACCGGTCATTATCTGAACAGGAGCTTCGACAGAACCCACTGAGAATTTTTTTTCATAAGATAAAATGGGAGAAAGACACAGCATTACAAAATTGTTTCTGGTCATAATAAAGTCAAATCTGCCAATAGCGACTGCCCAAGGGAAACACAAAAAGTGGTCTTTGTAGACAGGTTCCTTTAGAACAGGCCTTCTCAACTGGCGGCGCTTGCGGTCAGTCGGAGTGGCGCGCGACTGTTGCAATAACAAAACAGAGAACAGAAAGAAAGAAAATATATATATTTATATATATATTTTAGAATTAAATACTCAGCTAAATCAAGAAGTTGCAGTCGAATTTGAGCCCAAAATGCTTGCTTAACAAACAGGGAGAAAGGGGAATTTATTGTTTTTTACCATTTTATACGAATCTAAACCTAAGGTCTGAACAACAATTAGCTTACGATGGGATACCAATTTTAACATTGCCAATCTCTGGAAACATCTTGTTTTGTTTGTTTGATTTTCACTTTATTTTGACATTTCCTGTGTTTATTGCACACAAGAAACTACACATAAATAAACCTCCAGTGTAATTGTACCCAGGAATTGTACTAATTTTTTCACATCAATATGAAATTATGATTGATTATATTGTGGAATGAAATGGTGCTAAAAATGCCCCATTTGGACCTTTAGAAAGCCCTAAATCCACCAGCTTCAGGGGGCTCTGCTCCCTGCTACCTCCCGTTAGGGCTTCGCCCCTGGACCCCACCTATTTTCGGTTCGGTCGCTACGCTCCCTCGCAGCACAGTCAACCATACAGGGTGGTACTTCAACTACAAATTCTTTTTGTTTTGGCACTTCTAATAAACTAGTTGAGAAGGCCTGCTTTAGAACATGTTTCTATGAGAAACCAATTTCAAGAGAAACAACAAATATGGATTATGGTCTTTGTAGACAGGTGGTCACTAAAGCAGGTTTGACTGTATAATCCGGGGCCAATCTGGTATAATACGACTACGGATGACGCGACCGCAGTAGGCCTACGTATTCACGTGCGTGCAACATACTCGAAACCGAAGCGTGAGGAGTACTTTAGTCCGTTTCATGAACGCTAGCGTGCGATGAACACGAAAATTTGCATGTTTGTAGATATTTACTAAGGAACAAGATGGTATAATTAGTTTTTTCTGAATATGCAAATTTTTGTCGTTAGCCTAATTAATTATGCAAAATGCGCTAATTTTATGCATTTTACAGAAAACGTGTCAAACTCCACTTTTTGAATGTTGAAACTCATTATTTATATGAAACTTCTTTTCTAACACAAAAAAGTTATTTCAATGTAATTAATAATGATCATTTATGCAAATTTTGATGGATTTTTAATTTTTTTTTTTTTTTTTGATGACATGCGCATACTAATTGTTATGTAGCGCCTTACAGGTATATTCGATTTTGACGAAAATGGTATCAAAATGTGCGTAAGACTTGAGGGAAAAAAGTCTTGAAACGACAATTCAAAATTCCAAGCGGTTGCGGCGTAATCTCAAAAAATGTCGAGGTACAGTAAGGGTTAACCTCAGGTAAAAGAGTCTTTCCAGGCCACTGTCTACATATTGAAGCTCAAAATTTTCAACTCGTACGGCTCATACACAAACATGCCATGGTAAAACTGCAGTACTTTCTTGTTTGTGCTCTAAATGAAGACGACAAGTTATCAGTGACAAAAGACAGTTTTGTTTAATGAGCTAGTGAAATCCTTGCTTCTGATTGGTTATCAGCAGATTTGTCACTGATTTTTGTCATTTGTCATTGAAAAATGGCTTTGTGAATCAGGTCCCTGGAGATGAAAAAAGTTGGTCTTATATAAATCTATCTGTATATTACAAAATACCAGAATGCGAAGTGCAGTACGCTTGAAAAAAAGAAACGCAGTGGTAAACCACAAGGAGTGTGTGAAGAAGGCCTAACCGTGGGGGCATTTCACAAAGATCCTAAGTCGAACTGAACTCTAAGTTGAACTTTAAAAATATGGACAGCCATTTGTAGCCTTAAAATAAAATATATTCAAAAGCAAAATTCAAGTATTTTAAACTTTTCATAAATTCTACATCAAGAACAGGAAATTTTCTTGATAATAGAAAATATGAATGATTTGAATCAACATTTTATGCCTTTCCAAATGACTTTTTCAAAATATTTTCAAAGATGCTAACAGCCTTCCATATTTGTTAAGTCCAACTTAGGGATAAGTTTAACTTAGGATCTTTGTGAAACACCCCCCATGTAGCATTTCTATGTTTTGTCTGATTATGTTGGAGTTCAACTTTAGTTAGTTATGTTTATACTTACATGGTAGTTCTTCATCTGAAGATGACTCCTCTTCCTCCTCTTCTTCCTTGTCTCCATCTCCATCCTTCTCATCTTTCTGTTCTGCATCCTCTTTCCCATCTTCTGCAGCTGCGTTGCTTTTCAGCTCTT
>JAVYIG010018410.1:0-20145 GCA_035222895.1 Strongylocentrotus droebachiensis | reverse complement strand
TCTCGATCCTCTTCTTTTTTCTCTTTTTTTTTTTTCTTCTTCTTCAAATTCTACTTCTTCTTTTTCAAGAACGAAAGTTGTAAAGAGTCATCGCTAAATTATTCATTTTTAAGTTGTGAATTGAATCAGTGATTTGAGTCAAATGAATGTTAAAAATGTCCCCTTAGGCCTACCCCCTTCCCCCCTCACCCCCATTCCCATATCAGGTAGGAAATTGCGCTAGTATTATTTTAACCAACCATGAACAACTTTCAAATCAATTTTGGTTGTTTCGAGCAAAGCATTTTTGTGATAAAGATGAGCAAAAGGAGAGAAAACTCTGTCGAAGTAAAGAGTAATAATGAGTAGTAAAGAGTAACTTGAAATCTGCAATTCATTCAAGAACGAAGAAACATTTAAAAAATAGATTGTGAGAACAATATTTACGACGATGCGCGTTTCAGCTTTAGAGAGGGCGCTCTTAATCTAAAGAATCTGGAGATTTATGAGGGCCATAGAGCTATATTATATAAGCTCTATGATAAGGGAATGTCTGCTGAAGTATTGTTTGTTCTTTAGCTTGTCCCTTTATATTATATTTTATTATTTTGTGTTATCGTTTATGGAAAAATATGGTTGAGCTAAGAACCAAACATCCCGAATTTATATACGGCACATGTATTTTGGAAGATGGAAGAACATAGGCTAAACAAATGAAGGAGGGCATTTTCTAAGGCGAGATTCTATAACACTCATTTGTGGGGTGCAACTTGGGGGACGGGGGGAATTGATGGGTTTTTTAATTCGTTTCTACAAGTGCCCTGATCGAAATTGAGAGGGAAATCAATTACTTTTTTTTAGGGGGGAGGTTAAAGCCCCCCGAAGCAAGTACGTGAGATGGTCTACGCATGCCATTTTTCTTTCTTGTCCCTTTTTCTCCAGGTTCCCCCAATTTCTCTTTTCTCTTATTTTCACCCTCGATTTTTGTTGTTGTGGGGGGGGGGGGTGGCATGATGCTCCACATAGCTACGTCACTCACTTCCATGTGGAGATGCCCCTAGCAGTTTGGTGATGTCAGTTGATTTATTCAAACAAAGTCGTTTTATTCCTATGATATAACTATCTTTCCATGCATGCATCATGGAGAACTTAAAAATCACAAGCGTGATAAAATGGAATTAAATACCTTTTTTGTTATGACAGATATCATTTTATTGTCGCTCTAGTTGGTTTTTAAAGTTTGGCCAATAGTTCTTTAAGTTTTGAATTCCTAAAGATTTGGAGAAGGCAGAAATGCATGGACATAGTTATGTGAGCCTAAATATTTACAACAGTGCGATTGTCATTTTTCACTGGGTGGAGGGGAAGGGCGCTTTGATTGGAGGCATTCGAAATGTATTCTCTACTTCCAATGCCTACCCCCTATCCCTGTGATTCAGTAAGTTGATCAAGTGATAATTCGTTTCTAAAGCTTAACGGCTCAGAATCGACAAGGGGTGGGGGGGGGGCTTAGGAAAATACTGTTAGCATATGGCATAAGTTACGCAACCCCCCCCCCCCCCAATGCAGTAGAGGTATTTATACATTTTTTTTAATTAGTTTATTTGTTCCATTTGGCCCCTGCCTTTCAACTGCCATCACCCCCGACAGGGATGATGCCCAATGCAGTTGGCATAATGATTGCTCACAACCGCTTATGCAAATTCACCATAACAAAACGTTTTTTGACTTGGAATCTTGGAAATAGTAGCAGCCTATATACACCCCTTCACCTCAAATAAAATCTGTACAACTGTACAAGGATTTCCGTTTTGTTATTTGTACATCAAACAATGCAGGGGCGGATCCAGGGGCGGTATTCTGAACCCTGTGTTATCTCTAATATTGTTGTATCTTTGGAGATGAGATAAAGTTGGTATTCTGAACACTGTTGTAACTTTTGTGTTATCTTTTGTTGTATCTTTTCTCTTATCTCATTGGCCGCGCCTGCGCTCATAGTTTGGTGCGCTTGTAATTGTGCTTATTAGTAATAACATGGCGCTTAATCCTCATTTGCATATGCGCACGAGAGATAATATGTCGAGATAATTGGTATTCTGAAAGTTGTTGTATCTTTTATCTTATCTTATCTTGCATGGTATTTCCAACAATATTTACAACAGGTAGGGGGTTGTTGTATCTTTCGTGGTGATATAATGGCGGCAATATTTCTTGCCCAGAACCAACTTTGTGCCAATGGACGAGTTAGAAGAAGATTATGTGTTGACCGGAAACATCACAGATGAGAACTTCCTAAGAAATTAAAAGCTAGGATATGATGATTTTAATGCCCTCATCTCAACCAATATAGTGAAAGCGTGATTTGTCTTCATGATCCACATGCCACAGCGCAAATGATGACGCGCGTAATAAGCGCTCAAATAACTTATTACGCCCAAGATTAATATGCGCTAGGCGCATCTTCAGATATGGCATAAAGTATTTCTATTGGTTGACCTACTTATCATGCTTATATAAAACAAATTTTGATTGGTAGGGTCCATACAAATGGGCGTGTCAACAGCGGTCAAAGATAAGATAGAGGCGGTCCTTCAAGAGATAACACAGGGATAAAATGATGTTCAGAATACCAACTTACGACAATATTAGCGCTGTGTTATCTCTGGGAGATACAACAAAAGATAACACAAAACTTACAACAATGTTCAGAATACCACCCCTGATCAATAAATGGCCGAGGTTTCCGACTTCTAATTTTCCAGCTATATATCTCGGAAATCGCCCTCATCTCATCTACTGCCCTCATTTCAAAGGCTTCTACAATCCACGTGGGGGGGGGGGGGGGGTACTTACATATTAAGACATAATGTGCCGCTCTATAAATGGATCGCTTTTTCACAAAAAAAAACCTAAACATGGGTCCCATTAAACAAAAATATCACTAAACATGGGTCCATTTAAAAAAAAAATATTCGGGTTTTAATTAAGACACCCGAAACTTATGGAAAATGGGCATAACTGCGATAAAAATCCACAAAAATAATAATTGGTAGGGGTTTCGAGGCTTGAGCGGCACACCCCCATCCAAAACAAACTCTGAGTACCCCCCCCCCCCCCCCCCCCCCACCCGGGTCTACAACGGTCAAGGGTGAATTCGCCGGGCGTACAAGGGATTGGAGGGACGCGTGTCTATGCAGCGGGGGGGGGGGGGGGGGGGGGGTGGCAGTGGCGGATCCGGGATTTGCCGATAAGGGGGGGGGGGGTTATGAGCATAATTTGTTCTTCTTTCGTTTTTGCCCCCTGAAATTTGAATATCGCGCACACCGTTATTTTTGCTCAGTTGGGGGGGGGGGGGGGTTGTGTGATCAAATTTTTAAAAAAAAGAAGAAAAGACCGGGGGCCGGGAGGCCGGGCCCATCGGTCCCCCCCCCCCCCCCCCGTGGATTCGCGCCTGGGGGGGGGGGGGCGGGGGGCGGTGTCCATCCCTTTATCTTTTGAGCCTACATCCACCACTCCAACGAAAACCCCTTGAACATTTACAGAATATCATTTCGCAATTTCTTGATGTTGAAACTCAGCGTGGATGTATCAATAACATCGCAAATGTTACGCTTACGTGGCTGCGGAGGATGTAATTGATAGCTTCGCACAAGTCTTTTGTTTATTGTCATTAAAATCCAAGTACATTTGAAGGGAAATTTAAAATCATAAATGGATATTGAATAAAACGAAGAACTATTTTTATGTATATGCCTGTGCAAAATAGATAAGAGTTAAATTCAAATGAAAAAGAAAATAATTGCTGATTTTATAGATATTACAAACGACTGGAACAAGTCTAGTTTGTGCGTCACTACGTACGTACGTGTACAAAATCAGCCATTTATGTTTTGTATGCTAAAAATCATGCAGTGAAACGAATGAAACTTGTGAACAGCTGGTGAACTTGAAAACGAAAACGAACTCCTAAATGACTACGAATTTCACGAGTTTTAGGTGACGGTTGATAACCCAACATGGATGTCCAAAGCGTCGTTCCACCGCACATTACAATCCCGGTTTTAGCGGTGATTGTTCTGGTTTGTCTTGTCTTCATGTTCGGATTTCGCATGACGAGTCCGCAGCCACCGAGTTTCGATTTTGATGATGAATCCAATGACAAGAAATCAAGACGCGGCAGAAAAAGAGTGACCTCGGTATGTTTATTAATCTCTCTAAACTTTAAAGCTTATAGAATTTGACGATGTGAAATGCTATTCTATGTATAATCTAGTGTGCATTGCTCAGGTGTGTTAGAAATGAACTCTTTTTGTAGTTGTGATCGTTCTTCAAATCAAAGTTCAACAAATGCAAAATTCAATTCAATTTCAACATCTGTTCATGTCTGTCATTTTTTCAGCCATCTTTCCATCAAATAAAGACTTTTAAGTGTTATCAAAATCTGAAAATGAATATCAAATGATTGACGCAGATTTACATGGTCAAAATCGCAATCTGTTTCATGTTATGAATGTCGGGAATCTTCGTTGTGAGACAAGTTTCTTACAAAAAAATGGCAGTAACTCTGTCTCTGACTCTGAGAGTGTTTGAGCTCGGCCTCGGCTGCATTCGATCCCAGTTACTTAATTTATAGTAGGGATCGAATCATAGGATAACATTCTTTCCACTTATTCTAGGAGTCTGGTAAGTAATTCTCCTGATTCCGCCCAAAGGTCAAGCTCAAAGTAGAAAACAAAAGGAAATTGCGATTGCGATACCTCAAACGGCCTAAAATTCAACCAACCCTAACCCTAACCCTTAGTAAGTATGTGGCCATGAAGGTGAGGTATCGCAAGTGCCTATTAAAAACTATTCTCTTTCCAGGCTATTTTTCTTTGTTAGGCAGAAACTGGAGAATTACCTAGAGTCTTTAATATATATGTAAGTTGTCGTTGTGATGTATGTAGTTTGAATGTTGCGACTTCATATCATCTTTGTTATTGAGATCACAGACAAAAAATACCTTAAAAATTGTAGACAAAGACAAATTTGAGTTCTGGACTTCTGGGGGGTGTTTCACAAAGATCCTAAGTTGAACTTAACTCTAAGTTGGACTTAAAAAGTATGGAGAGCCATTTGCAGTCTAAAAAAAAAAAACATTTAAAAGCGAAAATTCAAATATTTTAGACTTTTTATAAATTCCACATCAAGAACATGAAATCTCCTTGATAATAAAGAATATGAATGATCTGAATCAACATTCTATGCCTTTTAAAATAACTTTTACACAATGTTTTCAAAGACTCTAACGGCTTTCCATAATTTTTAAGTCCAACTTAGAGATAAGTTCAACTTAGGATCTTTGTGAAACACCCCCCTGGTCATGCAATTCATACAGTATGAGCCAGAGCCAGAAGGGCGTTAAATCTGTAGTTAAATATTTGGGTTAAAGATAAACTCCAGTACTGGTAAAAAAAAAAAAAAAATTCTCACAGAATCAAACGAAACTTACACTGAATGTTCAAGATTACAAATAAATGACATGTGCCAAACAATTTTGGAAGAAAATGTATACTGGCTGAGTAATGAGCATAGAAAGACAAGGAAACCAAGGTAGTACCATCCCCGACACCATGTGTGTTGTCCCATATATAGCTTTCTATGTGAGTGTTTGTTACTTTACCAAGACTTGGTCAAATTTATTATGATTTTGATGACTCCAGAACCTTGCAGTGCACACCAATACTTACATGCTACATGATCAACTGTTTCTGATCCATTCCACACCTTTTCTTTCACAATGCAATCGCATTACCAGTACTAAAGTTTATCTTTAATGCCTTTCTTGCTCCAAACAGATGATATATGCATGTCTTGTGGGAAATGTAAGCCTAACCATGCAGACTGAACTTGTTTTTTCTTCACAGAAGCCAGAGAAAGCAAGTACCAATGGGTCAGTACCAACACAGAAAGAGAACCGGGAGAAAGTAGCACCAGTCAAGACATCATCTCCAAGCAGTAGCAGTAGCAATGCCTCGCCTAAGAAGGCTAAGCCAGCAGTACCTAAGATCACGACAAATAACAGTGCCGCAAAGCAGAAGAAGACTAATGAGGGCTCTGGCAAGCAGCAGCAGAAGGAGGAGCAAGAAGGAGGCAAGTATTCAGAACGGGTCAAGCTCGCTATTCTTAAGGACCGCAATTCATAAGGACCGCTATCCATAAGGACTGCAATTCATAAGGACCGCTATCCATAAGGACCGCTATCCATAAGGACCGCTGTCCATAAGGACTGCAATTCATAAGGACCGCTATCCTTAAGGACCGCAATCCATAAGGACTGCAATTCATAAGGACCGCTATCCATAAGGACCGCTATTCATAAGGACAGCTATTCATAAGGACCGCTATTAATAAGGACCGCTATTCATAAGGACCGCTATCCATAAGGACCGCTATTCATAAGGATCGCTATCCATAAGGACCGCTTTTCATAAGGACCGCTATCCATAAGGACCGCTGTCCATAAGGACCGCTATTCATAAGGACCGCTTTTCATAAGGACCGCTATCCATAAGGACCGCTGTCCATAAGGACCGCTGTCCATAAGGACCGCTGTCCATAAGGACCGCTGTCCATGAGGACCGCTGTCCATAAGGACTGCAATTCATAAGGACCGCTATCCATAAGGACCGCTGTCCATAAGGACCGCTATCCATAAGGACCGCTGTCCATAAGGACTGCAATTCATAAGGACCGCTATCCATAAGGACCGCTATTCATAAGGACCGCTATTCATAAGGACCGCTATTAATAAGGACCGCTATTCATAAGGACCATTACTGATGAGGACCGCTGTCCATATAACGCGTAACAAAATTAATAGCGATCCTTTATGAATAGCGGCCCTTGTTAATAGCGAGCAAACCATAGCCAATATACCTCGCTACTCATAAGGACTGCCATTCATAAGGAACACCATTCATAAGGAACACCATTCATAAGGATCGCAATCCATAGCGCGCGACTAAATGAATAGCGGTCTTTTATAATTTGTAACTTCAACCCTTGACTAAACACTTTACCCTTCACTAACCCATGTCCAAAGTATGGAGGTATAGAGAATTTGGAACGGACAGGAGAAATTGAGAGGAAGAGGACTTTTAGAGAAGTGGAGGAAGAAAAAGGTTTTATTTTAGCCAGCTTTAAAAAAAGGTATCCATAAAGGGGCCACCATTATATGATGTGGATTTAAAAAAGTGTATTGAGTATCTTCTTAATTATCATGTGGAGATGATACTCATGGTTCTTTACAATGTCGGTAGCAACAGTGTTGATGCAAAATTTGTCATGAAACAACCACAAACCAAACAAGTATAATGTACTTCTCATCGCTCAAATCCGGATGTGATCAAAATCATGATATCATCCCGTGCTGTTGTTTAGTCATTTGCTTCTAAGATGAAATTGTAGTGCTTAATTGCTGTTTTTCGTTAATGATAAATAATAATAATAAGATGTTAATAATACATTTTATTTCTAGAGCGCTTAATGCAATATGTTTGTAAGCGCTTTACAAAAAATGGCAATTCTCAGATAATAGTACAATCAATATCATATTTACAAACTATGATATAATTATCAACCTACATGTATGTACATTAGTTAAAAATACATAGCACAGATACATCCAGTCAATACATTAACATTAACAATAGAATACCATTAATTTTAGGCCCAAAACATTACAAATTCAAATTAAGGCAATTACATACAGTAGTGTACCGTGATAATGATACTAATATAATTCACCTAGTCAACAATGCTGGTAGTCTGTAGTCCTGCTTTGCCAATTATGATATATTATACAACGCCTACTAGATTCTTGCAACCTCATTGGTCAATTCTTGATCACATGACATGCGCTAAAAGTACCATTGAACGGCATCATTGACGTGGAGTGCAATTTCGTTTGATCTTTTCGCACCATTGCACTCTGACGTCACTAACGATGTCCTAAGTATATGGTGAGCTAAGTGACGTCAGAGTGCAATGGTGCAAAAGGATCAAACGAAATTGCACTCCGCGTAACAATAAACATAAAGGTTTGTACGCGCGGCGCATGGTACGCGCGTGGTTTGCTGCCTGCTTAATAGTGCACCCTCATTATCAGCAATTTCATAAATGGAAAACAAACAAAAATCGCTAAAATTTAGGCCTAGGAAAACTGTTTTAAGCCCGTTAACGTCCGAGGTGTTGTATAAAACAAATAGTGAATGGTCTTTATTCGTGCAATGGAACAATATTTTGCATTCGGTGAAAGATGAGACGCTCCATTCAACTCAGCTGCGCCTCGTTGAATAAAGCGTCTCTTATCTTTCACCTTTTGCAAAATCTTGTTCCATTGCACTCATGACCATTCACTATTTGTATACATGTAGAGCCAAAGCGGGGCTCAACATTAAAAGGTCACAGGACCCTTGGACACATAGGCGTCTAAAATTTCAATCAAGACCCTCAAAATTTAAAAATGTTATATCGGTCTCAACTCTCATGCATACCAACTCTAGAATTTAACCCAGATGCCCTTCAAAAATGGAGCCCTGGCTATAGGTGTTTGTTTTTGTTTTATTCTTATTTTCAATTTTTATATTTGATATTCTATTTATGGTACCAGGCTAAATCTTGTAAATTTTTAAGTGCTAACAGCAAAAATCTGAGGCCTCCCATTATTTCAGTTCTTGTTATTTCTTCCTATCTTGAGTGAATTTGGAATTGAGGAAAGTTATGTCTAAAGCTGCGTGTATAGTATTACCCAGTGTTGAAAAATAGAAGAAGGAAAAAACAGACAATGTACAAAGTCAGCTTGTGCTTCAAAGCAGACCTTTCTGAATCCTGTTCAGGAAATGAGAGCTGTCTATGTTGATCAATATTTACAATCATAAAGTATCGCATTGTCGCTTTCCATTCCAATTTTAACAAGTGAAACAAGTCTACACAGTCTAATCTTGAAAAATAAAGCAATCAGTCAGGTGGTTTTGATCAATTCTAAAGTTGCTTTATCACCACTCAATTTATAATTAACACAAACGGGTTGAATTTACACTTGCACAGTATTTATTTTTGTTGTATTTAATTATGTTGATCCAAATTTATTTATTTTTCTTCACACAGTCACAGTTAACAGAGTAAATGGGAGGGGGGAAAAAAATCAATGATTGTTCAAAATGGTGTTTGGGATGTGTAGAATAGGTCCATACATGTATACAGAAAAATACATTATTTGTCTTGTAGCAGGGCTTGACTTTATCAGCCCCCCCCCCCTCCTCCGAGACTCAGTGGTGCCCCTAATCTAAGTCCATCCCTTCAAATTCAAATTGCATACAAGCCCTACATACAGTATAAAATCAGAAAACCCATTACAGGGTAGTAGGTAGCGTTTCACATAGACTAAGACCCCGTTCTCACTCACTTTGAAAGTGGTCTTTAGTTAGATCGCTCCAGACCGCTACAGAGGAACGGGTCTTGAGGAACGGTTTGCGAGCGTTCACACTCCGAGCAGTTTTTATGGCTCAAACCGCTCCACGAGTCAAAGTGGTCTTGTTGCTATGGCAGCTCAGGTAGGCGGGTCAATTTTTTCGCGCGCGGAATCCAAACCGTATGTACCGTACTACATGTTTCGCACCGAAGGTCACTAGCTCACTTCCGTTCAAAGTACGCTTTCCGTTCACATTGCACGTTAGAGCGCTCTGGAGCGCTCTTAATAAGACCCGCTCCTCAAGACCACCTCGGAAGGTGGTCTTCTGGAGCGGTCCAGAAGTCCGCTTCCTGGACCACTTTGACCGTTCTCATTCACCTAAGAACCGCTCCTGAGGAATGGGGCTTAGTTAGAGCGCTCCAGAGCGCTCTAACGAAGTGAGTGAGAACGAGGTCTAAGATTTAAGTTGGACTTAACTATGGCAGGCCGTTAATGCCACTGGTTGATTTCACCATTATGATCTTTAGATAATATCTTTACATTCAATAATGAATTATCAAAAAGTGTAAATTCTGTAGATTTGTGACCATGATTGGTACGTCCCTTTAGAGAGCAAACGGTGGCAAGAACCGACCTGCCATCGTTTAGACAAACTTCTTAAAGTCAATCTTAGTCTTTGTGAAACAACCCCCTGGTCTCTTTTGGACAAATCTTACATCGCTTGAGACTTGAGTACCGGTAACAAGTATGTTTATGTTATCATGGTTGGTATGTGGGTGGAGAGATTCCAAGGCGTATTTCGCTGTGAAAGTTTCTTGGAAAATCTGAGTCATCAGATTCTCCACAGGGCATCAATATTCTCCTTTTTCTGTTTGTATTTAATCTGAGGCTAATAAGACGTACATAGTTAGTTGCCTTGATGTTTAAGAGTTGAAAATTACTGATGAATGAGGAGAAATTGAGAATTATTGAATTTAAGCGCCAGCCATGCGGTATTTATTTGATAAAGTAAATTTCATACATATCAGAATTCAAGAATTTAAGTACAGTTGCCTCCATGAGTGCCTTACATAAATACATTTTTTTGTAAATGTTCATTTTATTCAATGAAAGTACATATCACTGATGTCAATGTTTTATGCTATAAAAGTACCCAAACATGTACACACATGTACATTTCGTGTAGATTGGGAAGTTTGGGTTTGCACTAGGTCAGTGTATAATATTAAAGATCCATTTGAATTAGTTATAGTTGACATCCTTCAAGAAATACTATGACAATGATGACAGTACACAGTTAATAAGAGTTTTGATATTGAAGGGAAAAAAGAAGAAAATAACAGATTTACATGAACACACATGTCATTTTTTCTTCTTCTCAGAAAAAATAAATCACATGCCTAAAATATTTTTACATACATGTAATGTAGTCCAATATAATATTTTGCTTTGAACCTTATGCAATTTATGTTCAGATTTGCTATGATTGTTACGCAGAATAGTTGCATACATGACGTATGTATGTTAACCAGCAATTTCGTACTCCTGGTAAAATTTGCTATTGCACATGATGTTAACATTCCAATAATAATATACTTGGGTTACAGGTGAAGGGTGGATCACCCCCATTTCCAAGAAGGAGCGCAAGCAGAACAAGCAGAGTGCAGGCCAAAAAGAGGTCACCAGTCGAGGCCCAGCTAGGCTCTCCCCCAGGCCTTACAAGATGACAGCCTCATGGGACAGTGCACAGAGCAGCCCCAAAGCCACCGAGCAAGCGGCTGTTGGAGAGTCTAATATGACTGCAGAGGTGGGTGTTGCCAAACAGAAACAGCGAGAGATCGAGAGTGAGAGGAATGGGAATGAAGTGGTGATTAGATAGACCATTGGAAAAGGTCTTCATGTGGTTCTGGTAGTTTTGTTTATTTGATGGAGATGAAAACTATTTATTTGAAGGAGAAGGGTTTGTGACGTAGGGCAAGAGGGTAGTATCGATGGGGAGTTATGAAGCACCCCCTGGGTAGAAGAAATCCTCACACAGATCTTTACTCACATTTCACCAATGGCAAAACTAACCAGGCAAATATTTGAGTCGTCTTAAGATTTTATTCCACTGTTTCCAAATGTGATATTGAGATTTTCACATTACTTGACTATTGTATGATGTGATGATATGTTTGTAATATTTTACCAGCAGAACGCCGCCACCCAGACTGAAGAGCAGACGAAATCGGTAGAAAAGGTAGAAGCGAAGGAAGCTCCAGAGACTGAAGAAGAGACAAAATCTGAGGAAAAGGTAGAAGAGAAGAAAGCTCCCGAGATTGAAGAAGAGACAAAATCTGAGGAAAAGGTAGAAGCAAAGAAAGCTCCCGAGACTCTAGCTGCCGCCCCTCCTGCCGCAGTAGAGTCCCCTTCCACCACCAGTAGTAAAAGCTCAAGAAAGAAAAAGAAAGCAGCAGCAGCTGCAGCTGCCGTCGCCGACTTTGCATCCACGGTACCGTCCGAGAAGCCCGAGGAACCGAGCACGGCCACTGACAGTGCACAGGAGGTACCGAGTGAGAGCGTAGTGGAACCGACAGAAGGTGGGGATGCGCCGGTGGAGCCTGAGGCCAAGGCCGAGGAGGTGGAGGAGGAGTTCACAGTCACAAAATCAAAGAAGAGCAAAAAGAAAAAGGGCAAGGTATGACACAAAATATGTCTGCAGAGCTGCCAACTAGTACGGATTACCCGTAATTGGTACGGAAATTAACGACCATTACGGAATGTTGTTTAAAATTACGGATTTAAAAATTATTTTTTTATTTTTTTTTTTTTTATATATTTTTTTTTCCCCCCCATTTTTCCTGGAAGACTGTGTTGTGATGATATGAAACTCATTATTTAACAACTTTGTGTGAGTAAAATCACCAAAAATGTCAGATAATCATGTGTCTGTGCAATGTTGGCGTGTCGTTTTTATTAGAGTCATAGCGCCGCATAGGAAATTACTGATTTATACCCAAAATTACTGATTTTGAGCCTTGTGATTACTGATTTTCGGTTCTGGAGGTTGGCAGCTCTGTGTCTGTCAAGAGTCAGAATGGTGGTTAAAGGGTTTATCTCACTGAACGGTGAAAGCAGCGAATTTGAGGTTGCGCCAGGGTGCGTAAAAAGTTGCAAGAAAGTTTGCAAACAGTTTTCATTGTCGCAAACGGTTTGCTTTGTGAATGTATTTTTCCGCAAACAGCTGCAAGCGTTTGCAAAACAGAGGTAAGCCTTTGCAGAGCAGTCGTTAGCCTTTGAAAATGGTTGTAAGATGATGTCGCTGAAGTTCTTTTTGATTTGCCAATGCTAGCGCTCAAATTAACATATGGTTCCTATATAAATCGACCCATTGAGTACCAGGAGTTCGCAAAAGGTCCCAAACATTCACAAATAGGGGCAAAGGATCTACGCAAAAATTGTTGCATTTGTTTACAGTCGCCAACTGCCTTTCGCAAACACTTACACAAATCGTCGCTGTTTTCACGAAGTGACGGTAGTGAAAAAAAATTGCATTCACTTTGCGTGACAATTTTCCTCACTACAGTCACTTCGTGAAAATAGGGACGAAATGTTGCTGATTGTCACTAAACATCGCTAAACGTCGCAGAGGCGAACTTGGATTTTCGCCAACATCCATCTGGAAAGTTTGCGAATCCAAATTTGCAACGTTCGTAAGCATTTGCAGCTCAGTGAGATACACCCTTAAAAGACAGCGTAGTGAAACCTACCTTGTGAAACTTGAAGAGTCATGAAATTTCATTTCAATTACCCGGCTACTAAAATCTTTTATTTCAAAGTAAACAAGAGAATGCATAAAAGTGATCCATTTATCTACACATCAAAGGAATGTATGTATAGGCCTGTCTTCATCAGCTTGAGTTTGCCAAATAACCTGCTATTTTAACTATCCCGATCGCAAATTATCCAGCTAACTTGCGGCTTCATCAGCCTACAGTTGCAATCAGCGGGATATTTGGTCGGGAAAATATCCTGAGAAATCTTGGTCTTGTTTCCAAAATAGCGGGCTAATTTGCACCCATCAGAGCTAGTTTGTGATAATATCCAAGTCTGAAAATAGCGGATTATTTGGCCAACTGGAGCTGATGAAGACAGACCTTTTTTATCTATTACTCGTAATGAGAGGAGTAGATGTTTCATAAGTGACGTTGTGGTTGTCTAAATTGGTCTCACAAGAACATTCAAAAATATTATTTTTTATGGATACATATCTCTTGTCAAGTTTCATAGGCCTTGGTATTAGGTTTCTTTTTCTTTTTTTCCAATTAGTATTGATTTCATATCCTGTTGGTCGGCTAATATTATTATTTAAGGAATTAAGTTGTTTGGTCAATGTATCTGCTATTATAGTCTCTATAAAAAGGAAATTGGAATTGGAAAAACCATATTGACATTATGTAGGATATAAAGTGTTTTAGAATAATGTAAACTCATATTTTGAAATAGAGGAAAAGGAAATGATACTAAAAGAGCAAAGGATAATTTACACTAAAGAGGAAGTCCACCCTGATATTAAGTTGGTTTTAATAGAAGCCTAAAAATGAGAAAAACAGTTCGGTGAAAAAAGATGTTATGTTTAAAACACGGTTGCGTTCAAGCGATTTTTCGTCGGTCATACAATAAACATGTTAAAAATGCAAACATAAAATTGTGAAAAAGATGCGTTTTGTATCGTGATTCTGCAGAATCACGGTCACTAAAAATTGCTCGAACGAATGGAGATCTCAATCATGATTCTATAGCATCATTATGATGGCCTGTTTCCGGTTTGGCCGACAGTCGACCGTAAACATATTCAGAAAGCATGCGGTGAAGTTGACCTAAACTTCCTGGGTCAAACTGCACAGTGTGATGAGCAGTGGCTGGGCTTGAAATTCGCTTGAACGCTCTCCAGCAATAACCGTGTTTTTTAACGGCGTTTTGATTTGTGATTCATGTTTGTTATTCTAGCTTCAAAAAATCGCTTGAAGTCACCAAGCTATCCCAGAGTGGAAATGGGTTCTTGAAATTAACATCCGGGCATTTAGGGGTATTGACGATAGCAAGAATTTGCCAGAGAGCCTTGTCAGCCAGCCCTTTGCCACAACTACACTGTAGTTGCTCTCGAATGTCTGCAGTTCTGATGTAATTCTTATATGGTTTGCCAATCTCTAAAGCATATCCAAGTACTTACTATTACTATCATTACAAATGTGAATTCATCTTCTTCAAAATTTCCCATAGGCCCAGACTACGGCATCAGCTCCTGCAAGTCCTGAACCAGCACCGCCCTCCAATTTGCCAGAGGTCCCTGCCAGCCAGCCCCTTGCCACCACACCCAGTGCCAAACCCACTAGCCCAGTCAAGGAAAAGCAAGGTAAGAGCACTCCAGCAAAGCATAGAGAGTCCATGCTAATGCGTATTGACCTCTAGCGCTGCACTACGTGCTAATAGGCAGCAATTGCACACATGAATAGTCATAAGACACATTACACACAAATGCACACAATGATGCCGATGTGGCTGTAAGCGAGTTTGACAGTAGACTCGAGATTTGAATTTTTAAATTATTCTTTCTAACATCGGTAAGTTGAAAAAATAGTATTTTACTGCCAATTAGGTGTCATCAATTGTCACTAAAGTACCGATTTTGAGTGAAATCAGTTGAGTTTTGTACAGTGTTGTTTTGAAATGTTGAGAATCAATAGAACAGGTTTTAATACACAGCCAGGATAGTAATGCAGCTATTTGGTCTGTGAAAGTTTGATCGAAATCAGATTACAAATGAGAAAGTTATGAATTTTTAAATTTGTCATCAGAAACACAACCTGGCAACACTGTGACATCTCTTGTGAGCTACTCAATTTGATGGCTAGGGTAATTGTATATCTGAAAGTGCTAAGAGACAGTAGAGATCCATGAAGCACTCTGTATACCAGGCCTTCTCAACTAGTTTATTAGAAGCGCCAAAACAAAAATGAATTGAGGTTGAAGTGCCAACCTGTATGTTTGGTGACTGTGTTACGAGGGAGCCTAGCGACCGAGCCGATACCGGGTGGGGTCCAGGGGGCAAAGCCCCTGGAAGCTAGTGGATTTTAGGGCTTTTTTGAGGCCCAGATGTGGCATTTTTAACACCTTTTTGTTCCATAAAACATCAATCATAATTTCATATTGATGTGAATTAATTAGTACAATTCCTGGCTAAAATCTACACTGGAAGTTAATTTATATGTAGTTATTTTGGTGCAATAAACACGGAAAATGTCAAAATGAAGTGAAAATCAAACAAACAAAATGGCTTGCTTACATTTTGGGCTCAACTTCGACTGCGACTTTTTGATTTTTCAGAGTTTTTTTATTTTAAAATAAATTGTTTTAATGTTGTTCTTTCTTTAATTTTTAATTTTTAATTTTTATTATTTTTTTTGGAACAGCCGCGCGCCACTCTGACTGACCGCAAGCGCCACGAGTGGCGCGCGCGTCGCCAGTTGAGAAGGGCTGTATACCCATTAAATGATTGTTATTATCAAGATGTCATTTTTTATATCCGCTAGGAACGCCTAAGAAGTCTCCTAAGAAATCTGCCAAGAAATCAGCAACAAAAGTAGTTCCTGTGGAACCGATAAAAGACAGCAAACCCAATATAGCATCGAGTGGTAAGTAGGGTAGTTTCACTTCTTAACACTTGGTTCTTAAAGGGACTTGGTAAGATTGTTAAGATGAGAGAAAATGATGCTTAGGAAAAGTCTTTAATGCTAGATGTACAATTAAAGATAATCTGGAAGGTTGAGTGAAAACAGACCATTATTAATGATAAAAATTGGGAAAAACTGATCTGATCGATTCCTTAATTCTCCAAACGTTATTATTACAATTTAATTACATTTTAGGTCAATGTAAATCGTCACAAAGCAATGAACTGGCTCGATATACCATTCCAGACATTTAAGTTTTGAAATATTTTTAAAAGCTTTTCTTATGTCTTATTTTCATGGAAAAACAGTTTGGAAAATGTAAAAATGGTTGGGAGAATTTACTGTTAGAACGTGTTGCACAGTGACGCCTTCAAAGAAAACTATAAATATCTTTATGGTTTGAGAATTTTTTCAGGATTTTTTGCATGTTACAGGGGAAGTACAGTAGAAGGAATATAATAAATAACATTTTATAACAAAATTACTTTATTATTTATTATTTATTGTTTGCAATTTGACTACTCCTATTTTTAATGAATTTAATTTCTACATGAAGTTGCCTACACAAAAGCCCTGGTGAAACTGAAGAAATATACAACTATGCAATGTATAAAAATACAAGTGTGCATTTGAATTATCAAAGTCCACATTTCGAGGGGTCAATGACACATAGACTTAACTCCATTTTGGCCATTTTAAGAAAAAGTGGTTCGTGTATCACTGAGCACTTGGGCCTTAAGGAGTTAGTCTGTGTTTCACTAGCCATTGACTTCAATGGGGTGTTGGGTGGAGTTCAAATTAACTCTTTGTGTTTCCTGGAAAGCCCACATTTTTTCTGAACATTTTGATATCAGATACTAGTTTTGGCAAAATATGGAGTTGCGTCTTAATGTCACTGAACCCTCGATATGACCTTCCACCTTTGACCTTTCTTTACCTGCGTGTCATACAGGTGCACCATCGGAACCTGATACCAAAGCACCATCAGAGTCCAAGACAAAAGCACCAGCAGCAGTAGAAACAGTAGAAGAGAGACTGGCTCCCAAACCCATCTCTAGTCCAGAGCCAGCAAGCACAACCACAAAAGCCAGTGCTGAGGCAACATCAGAGGAGAGGAAAGAAGGGGCAACAGGCGGGGAAACTGGAGGTAAGATACATGCAGTTGATAACTAAATTATTCATACCCTTTGTAAATTTGATTTTTGTTTTTTTTGTTTTTCGTAACTCGAGAATGAAAGTGGACTGGTTGAATTAGGGCTTTCGTTAAATACTTTTAGATGTAAGATGTGCTTTGTTCATCATCAAGAGACATAAATTTGGACAAATCAATTTTTCACATACTTAAAAAAGAAAATCCCAAGACTTGGTAATGGTATTAATAATTAGTTGTTAACTACTATGTCATACATGCCAACTGTTCAGATTAAAGAGGAACATTCCTCTTTTTGGGAGAAGATAATTATCATTTTAATGCAGGTGTTCCTCTTCCTGTACAAATTTGTCTGTAGTATTGAATAGGAGAGTTAGGATTGTTCCTCTTTTTTTTTGAAAATAGCATAATTTGTACAGATTTCTGATTTTCAAATGTTGGCATGTATGCTATGTATGTCACCTACCTGTATGTGATGCCCAAGTGTATCACAGAAATATAAATAATTGAATAAAAAAGGTAGCAGAGATGTTTGAACTGTAGTAACAAGCTTCAGCTCTTGTGCAACATTACAGTTGCTGACCAACACCTTGGATAACTATTCATCACCCCCATCACCTGTTCTGACTTGCCCCCCCCCCCCCCCCCCCCGTGACAACTACCCCAAGAGAAACAGAGTAAACTACCCCTTCAGAGAAAATTACCCCTGGACAACCTAGTGCTGTAAGTCAGACGCTATGTTCGTGTTCGGTTCGGTTCGGCAGAGTTCGGCAATTTTTCACCCGAACTTGGTTCGGTTCGGGGTTCGGTAATATTATAATAGCAAGCAGCGTTATAGCCACGGCGGTCGGCACTGGGCGGGCTGGCTGGCCGAGCCCGACCAGCACGGAGGACTTCTGCACACTGCTTCCGACCAGCATGAATTTCACATTAAAAAACTGCTCTAAACGTAATTATTTGTGAAGAAAAATACTACTCACATTCGTATTTCCGTCTTGAATCATGTTTTATTTTCAATTTTAAAAGAATCATGTTTTCAATTTGTCAATAAATGATATTTTGTAAAGATTTTCCGAGACGGTTGTTGTCAATTGTTAGAGTCATGAAAGCTGCCATCTTGAATGGCTCGTCAAGAACTTTTTTTTTAAAGTTTTTATTTTCAATAGGAAAAATATAAAATCGCTATTTTTCCTGAAAAAATAAATACCATACTATATTATATATTTATTTCATTATTTATATTGTAAAATTTGTCCGATATTGTTACAATTAAAATATTAATTTTTTGTTCAGCTGAACTTGGTTCGGTCACGCACATGTATTCTTGTTTATGGCTTGCGATCGCGACGTAGCGTGGTCAGGATTTGGGATTTAAATGGCGCCAGTGAAGTCGCGCCCACCACTGGATAGGCATAAATCACAAAGGCGGAAAATGGAAAAAAGTAAATATAAAATGAGCAATCATGACATGAAAATTAGGTACAAAATGACTAGTTTATTAGCTTGCAAAAATGTTTACATTTTTCTGCCGAACATCCGAACCAGGCCTTTGCGTTCGGTTCGGTTCGGTTCGGAAGTGCCATGTTTTGCGAACTTTCGTTCGGTTCGGCGGTTCGGCTACAGCACTAGGACAACCCCTCCCCCCCCCCCCACACCCACACACAGACAAAAGTAATACTGTGTCACTGCAATCATTAGTATCTATTTAATTAGTTTTGTTTTGGTCTAAACACTCTTTTCACTCTGATTAAGTGGCATTACTTGAACTCATGTATCGAATGAAGCATTTCTCACTTGTCTTTGTTCCATTTTGCAATGCATCAATTTTTTCTTTTCTTCAGATGCCTGGGTAGAAGCCAAGCCGGTCAAGAAGAAGAAGAAGGTCAGAAAGGATGTTTGACCTTTGACCTTTCATCTCTGTGAGGCCCTTGACCTCTGTGTGCCTTTTAAAGAGACCTCTGTACCTGGGTCATGCCTTTCAGATGGCAGAGAAACCAACAGAGCTGTGCAAGGATATGGGAGACAGCAGTGGATAAAATGACCTTTGACCTATGACCTTCATTATGACAACCAGCACAATTTCCAATTTTTTGAAAATACCCCAGCAATTGAACAGAGCTCAAACCTGTGTAATCAGAATTTAAATTCCAAAGTGGTAATGGAAGAGCCGAACAAGGATTTGAGAGACAGCAGTGGATATAGCACGACCTTTGACTTACAAGTATGACACCTGGCCAAATTTCCATCGTAAAAGAATGCAGCCATCAAACTGAGATAGCAAAGTTTCTTGGCATTATGTGACAAATCAGAAATTTGATTCAAATGTGATGATGGCAAAGCAATCTTGCTGAGACAGCAAGTGGATAACACAACCTTCGACCTATGACCTCCAAGTATGACAACCAGCACAATGTCCATTCTTAAAAGAATCCAGCAATTGAACAAAAGTCGATATGTAGTAGAATTATTAAACAAAGTAGAAAATTAAAAAAAGTGGTTTCCAAAATTTACAGAGGAGTGTAAGGATATATCTTTATGAGACAACAGTAGACAGTGAATACTGAACAGCAAATCACACGAGCTTAACGAATGCTGCAGGCTGAAAAATTTCCATTTTAAAATGAATCCTACAATTGAACAGAGTTTGAAGTTGTTTTACCTTGGGTCTACTGAAGGATCTCTCAGAACTCATAAATCTTTAGTTTTTTTTTATTTCCAACACTGTTAGTGATGGTTGAGGTCAAACTTAGTTCATTTAAAACACCTGTAATATATCATTTGTCACGAGAGAACAATACACCAACATAACAATATACCGGTAGGATAAGTTTCTGACCACTTGAGCGGTC
>JAVYIG010018409.1:5000-20150 GCA_035222895.1 Strongylocentrotus droebachiensis | reverse complement strand
CCTCCCGTATATGTACCACTGATTATCTCGATGATTTGGAAGTTCTTTAACCATTCAAGCAATTATATCAGGTTCCTGACATCCTATACGCTCATTATACCGACTTCGAACAATGCCCTAAATTTCACAGAGCCTTATAATAATGAGCCAATCCAATCTGCTCGATCTTATAAATGCTTCGGTTTGTTAGCCTACCTTCTTGTTTGAGTTGCTATGTGTCCTATCTATTCCAAACATTTGTAATTACAGCTTTCCATTTATTCTGATCACTGGTGAACTGTAATGTTTCGGCCCTAACAAATATATGCTATTTACTCTTTAATGTAACATTTCTACACTCAACCCAGGTATGGTATTTGGGTTCCTGGCAGGAATTAGTTCTTTAAAATGTTGGAATCTTTTATATATAGGTTAGTGAACAAACTAATCATCACAACAATAAAAGACGATGCAGATTGGCTAAAATACAAGCATCATAGCATGCATGGCTTTTAATAAAGACACTTCTTAATTTTTTTATTTATTTAATCTGGTTCTCATCCTAAATGCTTCGGCGCTTTGACAACTTTATTTGATGAATAGTGTCAACTAACTTTATTATCATTCATGGAGATGAATTTGTAGGCAGCGGCAGCATTCACACACATCGGCATGCCCTCTACATGTTTCTCTTTAAAGTGTTAATAAATTATGAATTATGTCTTTTTATGTAAGATGCCCTATTTTTTGTCCACTCCTTTGGGTTCACGGCCTATTTCTCCTCCAAAGTTCATTTCATTATTCCGCCATCGTTGTTGCTTCGAGCTTTATCACTTTCCAATTATGGTCAATACCAAAAGTACGCCTTCTTTTCCCGCCTTTTCGATGGAGGCGGGAAACCGGTGTCGTCTGCTAGGATGAGCGATTACCTCACGGCAATAATAATGCTACCTCTGACGTCTTCGGCCTCGTTCATGTATGTGGATGTCAGTTGCATCACATGAAAAATAACTAAAATGAAAATGAATCACAGATAAATAAATGAATAAATGAATATATAAATAGATAGATAATAAATAAATAAGGATGTAATATAATTTTTATTCTACCGCTGACGTCTCCAGCCCTTTCAGATACAAACGCCGTAAGCTGCCTCAAAGAAAGAAAGGAAGAAAATAGACATCAAATAAGAAAGTAGATAACTAAATAAATAAAAATAAAGCAACGGCAATCAAATAGCAATATGATTGTCAATTTGTCAAAGATACTACATTGCAAGTTGGGTTAGAACTAGTTCTTGCGCGGACCAAGGGCCCCTATAAGCTCCGCCCACCTTATCATTGTGTGACGTCCGTTGCATACGAGGCGCTATTGTCTGACGTAAGACTGCGTCACCATCTGATGCGGTATTTGACGCACCACGTGAGGGAGGCATCTTACCAAAAAGGATTACATGCAGAATGAGCAGTGCAAACATTGTTTGAACTAATGCGTATGCGCTAGTTGACGTCACATGATTGATTAACGCAGGTAATAATTAACGCAGTCGAAATTACGCCTCGTGTGCAGCGAGAATTGTGAAAACACAGAAATGTGAAGCACAGTCATGTGTCATATTATATTTCCGTGGCAATTTTTTATTGGAGGTGATTGACCGTGGTATGTGTGAAAGACGCTTGATAGATGCAGTCGACCAAATAAGTAAAAGTAAATGTCAGTGTTGCTCGCTTGAACCCCTTTCATAACTATCGTTTATGGAAGCTTATGGAGGACCGTGTATGGGTAATGAAGCATGGCGAGACTAAACCATGTAACAAAGGTAAAATAGGTTACAGGACTTGGGGGGGGGGGAGGTAGGCCTCCTTAACTTCGGGAAAATAGAAACATGTATAAATGGACGATTTGTGCGCAACGAGTACCATGCAATATATATTTCCCCCACATTATTTCATAGGAATCTATTTCTTTATTTATCACGAAGGATATTCTTGACAGCAGTGATGAAGGTATATAGACCAGTTCTGGTCATGCGATTGCGTTGTGAAAGAAACGTTGTGTAATCGATCAGAAAAGGTTGATCATCTAGCATAAGCCATATAAGTATTGGTGTGTACTGCAAGGTTCTGGAATCATCACATAATTAGTCAAAACATAATTCTTCACACGCACGGTAATATATTACCGTGCATGGAAGCTCTTATAAGAGCTTCCATTTCATGTTTGAAATGGTGGCGTTTCCAAAATTGGTCTTTACCTCAGGGGCGGATCTAGCTTTTTGCTAAGGGGGGGGGGGGTTGACCAAAATAATGACGATGCGGAGCATCGTCCACGAGCCGCGAAGCGGCGAGCCGATTTTTTTTGGGGGTGTTTATTTGAACCCCGTAAGTGATGTTTTCCTGGCATCTATTAACACAATGGAGACTATAAAAAGCAGTGCATGATAACGTCTTTTTTTAAATCAAGTAACAGTTTAATACACAGTTATATCCAGAGTTATCATGTGTTTGGTTAAGTTACCAGATGAGTTGAATATCTTCTCACAATATTTGCACTTGAAAGGGTTTCTCTCCAGCGTGCGTTCTTTTTTCTTTCTTTTTTTCTTTTTTTTCTTCTCTTTTTTTTCCTTTTTTTTTTTTTTTTTTTTTTTTTTTTTTGGGGGGGGGGGCCGCCCAAGGGGGGGGTTTAAACCCCCTAACCCCCCCCCGTAGATCCGCGCCTGTACCTTTATAGAGAGAGAGAGAGAGAGAGAGAGAGCGTTAGACAAAGGGGGAATAGAGCAAGAGAGAGAAGAAAGGTAGTGGCCTAGTGGGGAACATGTTGGCTAAAAAGAAGGATTCCGATCCACCTTCCCACTCCTTTTTTTTAACGATTATCACGTAAATTTATAAGTCACCCATCTGATCACCCAAGCTATTATGAAGACCAATGGCACCCCCCACTTCCCCCTACCCCCAGTGTCAGTGCCAATTGATTGAGAGGCCAACTGCTTGTATATGAGAGGAATTTTTACTCACATGTACTACCATTTACCATCATCACTACTACCGCTAGGCAGCCATTCAACTCATGCTACAAGTATTTTACGAAAGACAAAACTGTTGTGGCCGTTGATTTCAACGATATAGCGCCATCTACGTGCTGGGGATGTAAGTATGACTTTCATTTCATTCCCAATTTGTTAAAAATCAGTTGGTTTTACAGCAGCGATAAAAGGTCAAACATAATATGTACCACTATACATCTAGGTTCGGACACCCCCTACCCCCTTTAAGGTCCTTGACCTAATAAATCACATGGACTGGTACTAGGCCATTTGACAAATGAATTTACAAATTATCGGCATACGCCAACAAACCTTTTGTTTGGTAAACCACTTCAACTGTCCGATGTGTTACATTAACACCATTTGTCATCGAGTCATTTAAAAACCTGGCCGGAATACCAATGTTTATCCTGCATCATTACACCGCGTCCCAGTTTGTTGATATGAACTATAACAAACATGTGGCATGTTATGGATGTGGATGAACTTTAGGACCGACTTCCCGCCGGCTGAAAAGTAACAACGCAAAGAACGCGAACAAATAGTATGCCAGACGCAATTACTGCATATCCACGTTCATTAACTCTTTGTTTGCTTTGTTCGCCGATTTGCACGGACGTAGGCGTGCCAACTTCGCATTTTTGCACAGATGTATACGAGTCAATTAGACATTCATAATACCGCTCGCAGTGTGTAGCCACGCGTTGCGTTTACTATTGTTTACATTGTATACATCGCACACTTTCCGGTAAACTGTTTTTCTTCATAGTGTTACATTCGAAATTACCGTGTATTTAGCGGTTTTCTTTGGATTTTTTTTACTGATGTTACGATGGCACCTGCTGGAAAACGTCAACGTGTGTTTAGTGTAGAGGAGGCTCGAGATCTTGTTACTATGGAAGCATGGAGCATGGACTCTGATTCCGACGAATCGAGCAGTGACGAAGACTCTAGTGATAAAAGTGTTCCCTGAGAGTAGACTGATAGAATAAGAATGAATAAAAATTAATGAAAGAGCTAGAGATGACAGCAAGAAAGAGAGTAGACTGATAGAATAAGAATGAATAAAAAAAATGAAAGAAGGAGATAGAGATGACAGCAAGAAAGAGAGTAGACAGTGATAGAATAAGAATGAATAAAAATAATGAAAGAAAGAGATAGAGATGACAGCAAGAAAGAGAGTAGACTGATAGAATAAGAATGAATAAAAATTAATGAAAGAGCTAGAGATGACAGCAAGAAAGAGAGTAGACAGTGATAGAATAAGAATGAATAAAACTAATGAAAGAAAGATGTATCCTGTCTTGCCGTCATCTTTATATCTTTCTTTTATTATCTTTATTCATTCTTATGCTATCAGTGTTTACTCTCTTTCTTTCCGTCATCTCTATCTTATTATTATTATCATTTTCCTATCTATATGTACCCTATGTCTTGCCGTCATCTGTATATCTTTTTCTTATTATCTTTATTCATTATTATGCTATGAGTGTAATACTCTCTTTCTTGCCGTCATCTCTATCTCATTATTATTATCATTTTCCTATCTATATGTACCCTATGTCTTGCCGTCATCTCTATATCTTTCTCTTATTATCTTTATTCATTCTTATGCTATCAGTGTTTACTCTCTTTCTTTCCGTCATCTCTATCTTATTATTATTATCATTTTCCTATCTATAATTATGTACCCTATGTCTTGCCGTCATCTCTATATCTTTCTCTTATTATCTTTATTCATTCTTATGCTATCAGTGTTTACTCTCTTTCTTGCCGTCATCTCTATCTTATTATTATTATCATTTTCCTATCTATATGTACCCTATGTCTTGCCGTCATCTGTATATCTTTCTCTTATTATCTTTATTCATTCTTATGCTATCAGTGTTTACTCTCTTTCTTGCCGTCATCTCTATCTTATTATTATTATTATTTTCCTATCAATATGTATCCTATGTCTTGCCGTCATCTCTATATATTTCTCTTATTATCTTTATTCATTCTTGTGCTATCAGTGTTTACTCTCTTTCTTTCCGTCATCTCTATCTTTTTATTATTATCATTTTCCTATCTATATGTACCCTATGTCTTGCCGTCATCTCTATATCTTTCTCTTATTATCTTTATTCATTCTTATGCTATCAGTGTTTACTCTCTTTCTTTCCGTCATCTCTATCTCATTATTATTGTTATTTTCGTATCAATATGTATCCTGTCTTGCCGTCATCTTTATCTCTTTCTCTTATAATCTTTATTCACAGTAAAGTCCTTTCATTTCATATCACTATTTCTCTCTCATAATGTCTCTCACGTCCGTTCTCCATATTTTATTCATTGCATACTCCACTCGTCAATCATTTCTGATAATAAGCTCTCTCACAATAAAGTAAATGGAAAACAATGCAATATAGTTTATATTTTAAGATTGATTCATTCTTTCTTTGTATATCTATGGCTGTGATAAATGTACTTGAAATCAATTTTATTGAGGGGTAAAGAAGGTGAGAGAACAGATGCGGTGAACATTCATAATGAGACATTTCAATAAGATGCTGATTATGTCATGTATATCACATATAATATATTATGCCTATACCATTTTTACATGCTCATACCAGTGGGCAAAATCAATAACATTCTCTTATTTCTTATTGACTTATCATGGCACAACAAAGAAAAACATCCCCACGACGTCCCTTTTCATGCCCCGCTAAACCGGACATTGACAATAACCTGGGGTAATAGGGATTTCAATGGGCAGATTAGCCCATTGTCAAGGGTGGCTGAGCGGGGTACTTTCAAGTCTCTCCCTATTGAACTTCTTTTCTTCAACAACCTAAATACTAACCTTCTGAATTGTTAGAATACTTGAGCAAGGTATGTAAAGAAAGGTAAGAAGTCCACCTTTCTAATAGATTCGATTTGAAGATGTCTTATCATTGCTAAATAAGAAATTCTAGAGGGATAAAAAACTGCCGTAAATAAGAAAAATTAAACATTATATAATTATGATTATTATAAAAATGATAATTCAAAATATAACAAATGACGGTTCATCGAAAAGCACGTTTTCCGGTCTACAACTTTGCTGCACAATATTTTTCATCATGATCATCCAGTGAAGAGTTATAGCCTCTTGATTCAGCAGAGTCAATAAAGATTCCCTCGAAATGTGTGACCCTAAAAGAATGTGGCACAGGGGGGTTTTTTAAGTGGCGCATAAAGAGTTAAAGACCCCATTCCAGCTCTGCAGGGTGGATTCTACTAACATCGGCCGAAATAACTCGGTCACACCGCTGAACCGACCCCAAAACGACCTCCATTAGGCAAAAACTTGCACATTCGGGGGCATGTATTTGTTTTCTCCTTCGGTCTGTTTTCGGTCTGTTGTCAGTCTCGTTGGTATGAATTTGATATAAGGTTGCTGTATGTAAACAACAAGAATATCGATTCACGACTTTGAAGTGCAGTGGTTTTGGTAGCAATATAAATAGGTAGCCTAACTAGCCGTTGACGAGCGCTGACGGTCATCTTTTACTAAATGTTTCTCAAAATAAATAATAAATACACAACATTCTGAAGTCTGAAATGTAGTTATTAAATAGTCATGCCTTGTTTGTCACATGAACAGAGGAACCTAAACAAAGAGACCCCCCCCCCAAACAACTTTATATTGCGACCATTAGGAAACGGTAAATGTTTAAAGTCAGATATACGATCCAGGTATCCACAAGCTCGTTTTCTTTACCCCCAATCCTAAGATCTCTCTATCACGCTGAGATCACATGATTATCTTCGTTTTCAGACAATAAGGGAATCTCGAGATAACCTCAAGTTCATTTCATTTTCATAGTTCAGCTTCACCTATTTGATAAGAATCCAAAGGTCTATAAGGCTTTGAACTACAGTAAACGTCGCAATTAAGCTAAATGTGTATGTATGCACAAATATCCTATTGATTGTCTTCTGTTATGTGTTCTCCAAGAGCCCATTGGAAGCATGCTTGTGTATGGTTATGATGATGGTGGCGAATTCATGGGTCACAGAGGCACTGGTTCTCCCATCCGAGAGAGGCAAAGATGGCTGGTGTGATAAAAGTGAACTTTCTTTTCCCCATCAATGTCTCTACCCCTTAAACAATTAAGTATCCGCTTTTGGGTTAGAAAAAAATTAATTGAGGGCGAGACATGAGACCCGTTTCACAAAACGTGTCATCAGTGACAAATGACAGTTTTTGTTATAAGCTACTGAAATCCTTGCTTCTGATTGGTTATCCGCAGATTTGTAACTGATATTGTCATTTGACATTGAAAAAAAAAGGCTTTGTGAAACACCCCCTATTCAATCACAGTGATCTGTAATCATAAAATGATTTAAAATATAAAATTTTGAATTTCATTCATTTCACATGCATGTTCGAATATATACAGATAACAAACGATATAACAAAATGTATGATATAACAGCGAGAAACAATATTATACAAATTGCAAAATTTTAGTTACATTATTGACAATTGAACAAATTTTACAGTTTGAACATTATTGAAGGTAAGACTATTATTATGTGACATGTGAAAATGAGAGGTTTAGTGACATGCGCAACATGACATGATAAGCCCCTCTTAAAACTTAAGTATGTCTGAATTAAGGTAGGTTAGATAATTATTTTATAGTAATCAATACAGTATCAAGCTGTTTTTTTTTAAAAGTGTTTAACAAGAGATAATGACAAAGAAAGGGCACACGGGTAAATGAAATAGATTTTTTAAAATGTAGAAACAAATTGAAAAAGGTTGAAAGATTGATGATAATGCCAAATAGGGGCAGCTCAAAGAATTTTGCGGGGTAGAGGTCCAACATTCATCTGGCGAAAAACTGGTGGGCGAGTTCAATTAAACGAATAGGGGGAGGAGGGGCATTACACTAAAAAAGCGATTGGATCAGACGTTCTTACTTTAATGTTCGTTGACGACAGGAGGACTCATTTTCATCACACATAAATTATTTACAGATCAGTCAAAGTATACGGTATGAGCTGAACATGGCGTGCTGCAGGCATATCACGTACATCTTAGGCGTCATTCGGTTTATTTTAACAGGACTTAACATTGTTCTCTTTAGGCAAGCACATGCCAGTATCAACTTTTGTGCTGGTGTAATTAGCGCCCCAGGTCCAGGAACGTGTAGTTAAAACTATTTACGGATGTGGAATACAATAGTGACAACGATACTGCCCTGTCACACGTCATTTCGTTAGACGAAACATCTGCTCATGACGAATGACGTGATCGGGCAACTCCGGTATCAGAGTACATGACTTCACAGGCAGGCAGCGGGGGCGGTGCCCCAACGATTTCGGTGGGAGCGGAGGGGATGTTATATGAAGTGTAACATTATGCTTAAATTATGCCTATACTTCACAAACAGCGGGGGCGGTGCCCCGGAGATTGGTGAGGGCGGAGGGGATGTTGTACGAACTGTATTATGTCTAATTATGCCTATACTTCACAGGCAGCGGGGGCAGCGCCCCAACGACTTTGGTGAGGGCGGAGGGGCTGTTGTACGAAGTGTAATATTAGGCCTGTCCAAACACGCAAAGGAACATAATAACCGCCACTTAGTGAGATTAGACATTGACCAGTTTGATTCATTATCACTGATTATCAAGCATGAATATTGTATCCACTAGAACTCAACACCGATGATGTTGTTTTTATTTCCGTTTAATAAAATCAGATAAATACATACAAAGTATAAATCAAACAGAGAAAAGGGACAAAATACGGCTGGTAGCCCGAACATCAATCTTAGGCAATTCATAGGTCTTAGTTTAACAACAAATCTATACAAAGTTGAAAATCTCCTTTAAACAATATTTCTACTAGATTGATAGCTAATTTGATAGTTATTTACGTTACGTTTATTATTTGAGACATGGAAGTAAAAATAAAGATAAATAGACACATGTTACAGAGACAAGAGACAGGGAGAGATAGACAGAGAGAGAGAGAGAGAGAGAGAGAGGGGGGAGAGAGGGAGAGAGAAGGAGAGAAAGAGAGAAAGAAGAGGGAGAGAAAGATTACATATTATTATGTATATAATTATGTATAATATAGGAAGATAGAGACAGAGAGAGAGAGAGAGACAGAGAGAAAGAGAGAGAGAGAGAGAGAGAGTATGTATGTAATACCTGAGGAAGTTCGATGGTATGACAGAAATGGTGAGGAGAGCTTGGTGGGCAAAGAAAGGTAAATAGCGAACGGTGGTGGCGAAAGTGAGAAAGTGTATCCACCCTATCATTGGCAAATATTCAAGCCTTGATGCGAATTAGGTGGGTTGTGTTACAGCGTAAACGTAGCCACAAAGAGCCAAGAGTTCGCATCTCACCTCAAATATTTGCAAACACGGGGGTTCCATTTTTTCTCCTCCTAAAGGCCCGGTCACACAGCCCTCCACGGGCGTATCGCGGCCGAATCACGGCCAAAAATTTCTGCCCGTGAAGCATACGCTGTCGGACGCTTTGAGGTCGCGATAAAGACGCGATACAGCCGTACTTTACCCGTCGTTACACGCGGTAAGAAATTCACACGCGGTTGGCCGCGCGAAAAAGTTTTGGGCTGCCCAAAAATTTAGACCGCGGGTAATCGCGGGCGGTACACGTGGTACACACGCGGTAAAGACGCGGTACAGACGCGGAACGAACGTGCTAGGACGTGCTACGGCCGCGGTTAAGACGTGGTTACACGCGGAATTGGACGCGAAATTTTAGCGGGTAATCGCGGGTGGAGCACGGTCATAGCACGTTTGTTCCGCGTCTGTACCGCGTTGTTATCACGTGCATTAGCGTGTGTACCGCGTGTAAGCGTGGTAGGCCGCGGTGCCGCCGCGCTTCACCCGCGATAAGGACGCGGAACAGTCGCCGGCGTCTGTTCCGCGGGCATACCACGGGTAAACCGCGGGTAAGCCAATTTTGCACATTTTCCACCACGGGCAACCGCGGGCAAAAAAAAATCGCGAAATTTTACCCGCGATACAGACGCGAAAGGCTGTGTGACCGGGCCTTTATTTGCGGCGAATAGTCCCCGCTCTAAGCTCGGTGAACAAAATCAGAGCAACGTCTCACGAAACCGTCATAAGTACATGTTCACCGACATCCCATTGAAATGCGTGTATTAAGTTTAACACGCGTTTCAATGGGATGTCGGTGAACTTGTACTTGTGACGGTTTTGTGAAACGCTGCCCTGATGATTATTGTTCCACCTCAATACTTCAATCGAAGGTCTGGTGGTGGAAACAGACACACAATCCTTTCAAACGCAGCATGAAGTTACGACAAATGCAACGGCAAGAGTTATAATCTGAAACCGTTTTGGTGCGACTTTCGCGAAAGACCCTTGCAAAGGAATAATATATTTTTTAGGAAGCGAACACATTATTTTGTATTAATCCTGAGAATGAAATCTCTGTCCTTCAAAGGTAGAATCGAGTTACGACAAGTAACAACACGAGAGATACATTAAACGGTTTAGATTCGCTTGTAAAATGACTGTTGCAAAAGGAAGAGAAGAAAAAAAAATCAGCTGTTAAGAATACATGTAGGCCTACCAGCGGTCGGCCAGCGGTATAGAAACCTCAAAATGTCGATCTCAACATGCTGAATGAAACCGTGATTAAATAAATGAGAAAATGGCATCGCCAATATTTTACAAATCAAGAGGTTAATCTCCAACCTTTCATCTAAAACATTCCTGATTATGAAGTCACGGTGGAATGGTACATAGGAAATGGACGTACTATGGTAGAGAACAATGCTTTGTATAGAGTGTATTTTAAAATAGCGCAGCACTCACTGGCATGGTGCAAACTGGAAAATATACAATGTATGTATTAATAGTGAAATTTTGAGGGCTTTAGTAGCGTTTATGCGTCACATGATTTGTATTGAAGTCATTGAACAGCATTGATGCTTGTCAATTTTGTGTTCTTTAATAAAGGAACAGTATTCATGTAAGTCGTGTGGCATGAAAGAAATGTATTTAAAACAGATATGAGGTGGAATTAAATGAATAGTAATGTATTTCATTTATATACAGGGGAGGCGCTATTGGTCAATGGTCTTGTGATCGGGAGGTCCCATGTTCGAAACTAAGTCGATGCGCTAATAACATAGTGCCCTATGATAAGGTATTCGTCCTCCTATTACCAAGTCCATCGGAGAGGACTTAAAGCCGTCGATCCCCTGGTTGCTTACTGAACAGCAAACACAAGCTTTTTTTAGCAGTCAGTTAAAACAAACATACATGTACATTGTATGCATGACAAATATTTCTTTAAAGGGGTAGTTGAGTTCTGTTTTCAGACCGCAAATGCCTTCAAAGTGCATGGTAATTGCTATTATTCTTATCTATGACATTTTATAGTGCCCTTTGCTAAGAACCTAATTTTAGACCCCAAAATGTGTGAAATTTAGTCAATACGACTATACGAGCATACCAATTCAGCTCCACTTTAAACAAAAACACGGTGACCGTTTATTACTTATTTAATTAAAAAAAAAACAATACATGGGCCGGCTGGTTGTGTTTAATATAAGCAACACGAAAATGCCAACAGAAAAGCCAACATCGGCATTGGCTGAAATACGACGTAAAAGGCGTTATTTCGTTTTTTCAACGGTTTTTTCAAATCTTTCAAAATATCTAATATTAATTTTGTGGTGGTACACGAGTTTTAGAAATCGTTATATTTCAGCCGTCTCTGAACCGATTTTGATCAAACAAAGATGATTTTGTCATTTAAATATTATGTTCTTTCAAATTTGACACTCAGGTTTTCATTATCTCACAAAAAATTATTCTGTGTAGCGCACTCTGCAACAGAACTCAACTATCCCTTTAAGCTGTATCTTTCCTCATCAGCAAATGATCAGTGAACTGGTGAAACGTATCCGTGACAGAGAATATCCGCATCGTAGAAGCCCTAGTAAAAGGTAAGAGGGGAAATTACGAAAGAGAGGGGGAGAGAGAGAAGAGAAGAGAGAGAGAGAGAGAGAGAGAGAGAGAGAGGGGGGGGCAGTGTCGGATCCAGATGCACTAGACGAGGTGGAAGAGAAGGAGGAGGGGGGGGGGGGTCGGGATGGGGTGGAGGGACATTTTCCAACGACGTGGGACGTACAAAAACACACCCAAAAAAACATTTTAACAAAAGTAATTTCTCGATATGATTAATTCAGCGAAAAGCAAGCAAGCAGGCAAACAAAAGTTATAGCATTTTATGCTTATGCATTTTATTGTTTAGCAATATTATGTTTAAGTTTATGTTTATGGAAGGTGATAAGAGAGAGACAGACACACATAAAGACAGACAGACCGACAGAGACAGAGCGACAGAAAGAAACAGTCACGCATATCTATATTTACATTTCGTTGTGCTGAATGGATATGTTAACTCAAAAGCATATATTTCAATATACTCCATATTGACAGAGAATCACTCCCATTCAGAATTTCAATAAAGACGTGTAGCGGAATAATATATTTTCGGAAGAATGCCCGCTGAAAGGCTTTTCACAGACTAGAAACTTGTAAAGACCTAACACCCAAAGCGTCAGCTAAAAGCTAGTTAACATAGCAACAAAAATCAGTCGTCACAATTTCTCTTCCGTACGCACAAACGGAAACACAAGAGGAAAGACTAATTGACTTCCGGAAAGATAATATTCCTAATTTGTCCTCCGTGCTGGCGTATAAAGCTTTTAAGCAAGCCCTCACGAGAGAGAAAGAAAAGGGAAATATTATTCCAAATTTGCTTAATGTATCCAATGTATGTGGCGTTTCGAGTCATGATCTAAGTGCAATCCGTCAGTAAGTCGTATTTGTCTTGCTGCTTCTCCAACATAATAATGCTTTGACGACAGTTGATCTGCGGTCATTTTTCTACTCTAACATTCCTAATTTCAACTCTGAACCAAAAGCTTTATCCAACCCAGTCCCTAAATCATGTAAACCTAACCTTAAACCCTATTGTAATCCAACTCTAACATTATTTCTTTGGCAGAATGCCGATAGCTAATGCAGCAGAATAGGCTTGAATATCGGGCCACAACGCCACAATGATGAAAGCATTACTGACTGACCTCTAACAAAGACATGCCGTCACATATTTTCTTCACAATTCAATCACATGATCAGAAATATTCGACCACTTTAGATGATAATGGAGCTCATCATCATTGCTACATTTCAGAAATTTGTGTTTCCATTATCGGCATTAAAGCTAATCTTGAGCTCTTATGGGAATCGTATTTGAGAGAAAATTGCTATGAATTATTATGGATTGTTTATCCTGCAGTAGATCAGTTGTTTGAACCAGTGAAATAAATACAAACGCACACAAACTTATACTGGGCATCATCTTCGATTAAAAAAAATACCACTCCCATTTGATCATAATGACATGTGTTAAACGATTAATTCACTTTTATGAGATTCACTTATAACAAAATTATATGCCACTTTAAAGTTAGTCATTATTTCCTGATTTTGGGTCCGATTTCGTTCAAACTTCCACCAGCCACCTTCCCTGATTTCATTTTATTTAAATTCATTCATGACACATGTTCGATTGCTCTTTAACTCGGCATAAACACATTCCAATTCATCTTCAGAGATCAGTGTGGGGGGGGGGGGTGAACAAACAAACAAAAAGTAATGTAAACATTCATTTTATTTAAATTAATTTATGACACATGTTCGATTGCTCTTTAACTCGGCATAAACACATTCCAATTCATCTTCAGAGATCAGTGTGGGGGGGGGGGGGGTGAACAAACAAACAAAAAGTAATGTAAACAAATGGGGGGGGGCTGAGGCAGTGCAATACATCAATCCGTTGAGTTGGAAGGGGGGACGGGAATAGGGGATACGCCTGTCCCAATTTTATCGATTTCAATCCCCCAAAATAGGATCATTCTCAATTTGTTTATGCATTGGATAACAAATTTCAAAATTATAGTGTAACATAGATAGTTGAGTGTAAGAGTAAAGATAACAATAACCAGGAATGACACAAATTAACATACTACTGCATGTCTCTCCTGAAATATGATACAGGAATGAAACTAAATTACATTAGTCGTATTTAAATACTTTTTACAATGAAAAAAAAAATATATGAAGACTTTGCTTTTTCTTCTCTCTTTATATTCCTCTCTTATTGTTAATCCATTTTCTCTATTTTTCCTTTCTTTATCATTTTTATATTTTTGGGCGAGGATTTGTTTTTGTGGGGGAGAGGTGGGAGAGGAGGGGGGGGGGGGTTGAGGCGGCAGCCCCTTTCTCCCCGCCAGTACGCCATATATGTCAGAGATCTAGAATACCAACCGACAGATAAATTTCGTTTTCTATGTTGTAACGCGAGAGAACTGATACACTTACCATAGTTACTCGATATTCTATGTTTCGAAACCAATCAGAAACATCAGGCAATTTCATCCAAGGATTTTCTTGATTAGTTTCTTTCTCTAAATCCCAAGTGGAAAATCGAAGATATAGTTCCAAATTCTCTGTCATTGTTTTTAAAATTTGGACCTTATCTGTGTCACATTTTATTATTTTCCCTGATATTATGTTGCGTAATTTATACGCAATCTCGCTATCACAAATAATTATCACGTGCATTTGATAAACATTTAAATTAAAATGTCAAATTTTCAAGTTAACCAAAGACATTGTCTCTCAGGAAAATGATGCACCATGAGAAGGAGAAAAGTGAGTGTTGGAACGAAAACAAAAAAAAAGAGGAGAAAGAACCAGGTGAGTTTCGAGAAGGATATTTCAGGGGGGGACTTTGAAGGCTGAGGGGATGAGGGGTTATTTAATAAGATTTTCTACATGTGCCTTACAGTATTGTGGGGGCTTTTTGGGGGAGGGGGGGGGGGTGGGGATTAAATAGTGTTTTTAAGGCTGAGGGATGGGCAACCCCCCCCCTAAGAACTGTGTAGAAGAAGGAGGAAGGAGAATAAGAAGAAGAAGAAAAATGAGGAGAAGAAGAAGAAGAAGAAGAAGAAGAAGAAGAAGAAGAAGAAGAAGAAGAAGAAGAAGAAAAAAAAGAAGAAGAAGAAGAGG
>JAVYIG010018408.1:0-20155 GCA_035222895.1 Strongylocentrotus droebachiensis | reverse complement strand
AGTCAACATTGTTTGCCTACTTTCATCAACTGGCCCTTTGCTTTGCTATGCTTGTCATCCCTGGTTAACGATGCAACATTGTCACTGATGATGGTTTCTGTCAAGCATGAAGTCAGGTGACACAAGGCATGATGTCAGGTGACACAAGACATATCAGGTGACACTGACCAGGTGATGAGGTTTGTAATCATGGCAATAAAGAGCTTGACAGGCCACAGCTCATGAATATTCATGCCAGTGATTGTCTCATAAAATACTACAGGTACAAGCAGAAGTTTAATGTACCCCTTATGCACATTATAAATGTGTACATGTACACGTTAAGTACATGTACATGTATATCCACTTTAAAATGTAAGAATATATCATACTGTACATGTATATCGCTTTCACGTATCGCTGAGTCTCAAAATTAAAAAATACTAAAAAAATGATGCAAGAAATGTTTGTATTTATACATGTACCCCCACACCTGCCAAAGCTTTAGCATACATTCAGGCGTACCTACTTCAACTTGTCATCCTTCAGTACATGTGTAGCTCTATGAATTTTATGAAATGACATTCCAGAGATGCTAAAGATAAGCCTCTAAAATGGCATCAAAACATATCTTGCCAGCATCTTGCAATGAAGTCATTAGCCTACAGTACTGTAGGCCTGGCCCTGAACTTCAGAATTGATAATGGGTTTGATTGACAGCTCCTCTCTCTCTCTCTTTCACACTCTAATTCATTTGTGCCCTTTTCACCCCCCCCCCCCCCCCCCTCCTCCTCTCTCTCTCTCTCTCTCTCTTTCTTTATTTCTTGCCCTCCACTTCTACATGTATTCCTCTCCTGTATTCTGTCTTCTTATCCATCATTCCCTCACCCTTTCCCCTCTCTATCCCTCTTCATCCTTTCTCCCCCCTCCTTCTCTCCGCCCCCTTTCCTCTCTCTCTTCATCTTTGCCCTTCTGTCTCTCTCACTCTGTCTATCATTCAATTGATAGTCAAACCAGGCGGAGTACATGTACTTCACAATTTCTTTCAACACCAAAGCTTTCATTTTTGCTGCTACTGTACTGTACAGGTGTATATCCAGGGAAATATCTTATCATTCGTCTACATAGTATGTACATGTACACATGTATATATTCTTATATCAGAATTATCATTTTTATGAAGGCCAAAATGATGACCGGACTGCATGAAAGGCAGTTGAATCGAAGGACTGAGGACATAACACAATAATCCCCATATTTTGTTATTAATAATTTTGCTCATATAAAACATTTTCCCCCGCCCTCCCCTCCCCCTTTTACATCCCACCCCATCCCTCCCTCTGGAGCTACTGTATACATTATCACAGTAAAGATTAAGTCAAGCAGCCTGAACTAATGTTCCCCGATTCTCTTATTTCTCTATTAAACCACAGTGAAATCCCTGCCCCAGCCCCTCGGTGCATAATAAAGCACTCAGGCCTTGCAATCCACCTGCATGCACAGAATGCACACAAGTCATTTCTCTTGCTCTTAATTAGTCCTTAATTAGCAGTGGTCATGCCAAACGACAGACAAATGGGGGTATTACAGTAACTCAAGCGTTGCCATTTTGGTCCTCTCCTGTCGGATGCAGCGATTAGTGACCAAAGCAAGTATTGTCAGTGCAGCAGAAAAATGGGAAATTGGGAATTGAGACAGTGAGTTCATGCGTGAAATGGGGAGTCTTTTTATGGTTGTAGTGAAGAGGGGAAATTGATTCCAGAGACGATTAATTGGCAGAAATTAACCACAATCTGCTGGATCTGGGCTTTGTGCTGTCAAGACTGTGTAAAGATCCTTTTAAAAGCGATTGCTTTGCAGTTGAACAAAATTCTGAAAGTTTAAAATGGGGTATACACAAATGTATCAGCAAAATATGGGCCAAAATGAGTGTATGACTATGATTGAACACAAATGATTCCCAGTATAGGGTCTTTTAGATTGAGTGGACGAGAACGACGTGAACTACCACTGATCATGCGTGTCAAGAAATTTATATTCTGTTGTTAAGCAATGGTAATTCTTGATATTAAAAAATGACTTTCTGTTGTAAAGCAATGGTAATTCTTGATATCAAGAAATAAAAATAAATGTTTAAAATGGCTTGCCATAGACACGCACTATCAGTGGATGTTCATGCCATTCTCGTCCACTCAATCTAAAAGTCCCTAATATTCAACAACTTTAGGAGGCCTCACCCTTTTAGTTGTTTTGTGTTGTGTTGCATTGTTTTGTTTTGTTTTGTACACAAAATCATATTAAAAATCTAACAGAAAGTATACATACACATGAAGAAGAAAGGCGGGCTCTGGAAGACCTGTATTTCTCATGCATGGACAGTGAAAAGAAAAGATCATAACAATGTGACTGTGAAAACTACAGTACATGTACATGTACATGTACAGTACAGATGTACATTTGGGTGAAAGACACTAAACAGTACATGTACACATTAGGCAGGCCAGAAACCTTTCAAGGATCCATTTATAGAGAATAGGAGAATAATATGGGATGCAGGCAGACATGCCCATCAGGTTTCAGCTTTCAGCTTTTAAAAGGGTTTGTAAGCTGAGAACAATGAGGCAGGAAGCTGGAGCACTGATCAATGGCTAGTGGGAACGAGCCATCCATGTAATCCTCTTGTATTTAAAGTTGTAGGATAGTCCAAACTAGCTTCATGGAAACACAGCGTATAATACATGCCTGAAAAGAAAAAGGCTAACCCTAAGGTGACAAAGTAGGAACAATGCTGCAGGAAGCTACAAAATGTACATGTAAACAAAAACAATGGCTAGTGGAAACATGACATAATCTCTGTAAAGGTGTTGTTGGAAAGCTTTAGCTAGGCTCATCTGTCCAGGTCATCAGATTAAAATAAAAGAACAATACTTCATGCAGTATAAAAAGTCACAACTAAAATGTATTTCTTGAAGACTAACAAAGGCTAGTGGAAACATGACCCAATGCACTTTCTGTACAAGGAGGTATTAAAGTAGGAGGTATTAAAGTAGGAAACCTGAAAGGTGCTTTAATAATACCTTTGTAAGGAATTATAAAAGGCAACAATACTCAATGTAGAATCTATACATGGGTCATTTCACGTTAAGTGTACACTTTTTGAAAAATGGGGTTTTCCCCATTTTGGCATCTTTTAAACAATTATTATTTTATGTTGGCCATTTTATTTGATGGACCTTATCAACAGCAACCTACAGTTCAATTTTCATAACACTGCAAACATTATTTCTGTTAATTTCAGCATTTTTAGTGCATTTTTAACGGAAAAGGGATTCTCATTTCATAATTTTGATAATGTTCATTGATATCTTACATGAATCTATTGAGAGTTGTGTAAAATTTTAATGTTTTAGTGTCAGCACAGCCACTATGTAACATCATAAAACTTATTTGACCAAATTTGACCAATAAATGTGAAAATGATGAATATTTTTGTAACAGGCATCTTTTCCGTTAAAATTAAAAAACATGTCCTCTCCATAACATTGAGGCCAGCAGCAGTGACTTAAAATGATATATGTGGGCCTAAACTCTATTTAAGGGCAGGTCCCAAGCTATTTGCTTTGTGACGTACGGGACATTCAGAGACTTTAAACAAGAAATAACAATGGATGACATTATTTATATGGCTATCTTTTGGTATGAGTCTGTGGCTATTATGACCTAGTTCATTTGTGGAAAGTTTTAGTTCTGACCAATTCATAAATTAATTTTTAATGTAATTAATGTGCTGCGTGACGTACGGGACCAGAGAATTTCTGACTTTTTCAAAAATAAGTTCATCATAAAAGTTCTCTGAATTTATTAAGTTATGAGATTTATGGTAATGATATCTTAATTCATTATGGAATCAAGCATTAATCACAACTATTATCATATTTTTCTGACCTTTCGTTGTTATGTAATATACCAAAACATAAATGTGTGTATGTGACGTACGGGACACGTGACGTACGGGACAACTTTTCCCTATGGGAAAATGCATTGAAATGAAGAATTTTCGTCAAAATTTGTTAAATGCGAACAATTTTAACTTAAATCAGTGACAATTAGAGTGTTTTAGAACCTAATTAGATCCTCTGACCATTACTTAATATCCTCTGTGTTAATTTATGGGGTAAATCAATACAAATATTACTTTAACAAAGAAAACAAATTGAATTAATATATTCATACACACTATATTACCATTTTTATTCCATTTACCCATCTATCATGTGCAGTCATGCTTCTTTTCTCATTTCTTTTATCCATTCCATTCAACATTGCAAAATGTTTTTAAATAATAATTAATGAAGAAGATGAACTTGAACTTTTATTTAAACTTGTTTGAAACACAGGGGCACACTCGGCACATCATATTTTGTCAAAGAACATTTCTTATGCTCTAAGTGTTTGTGAACAAAGATACATTAAAAATATGAAGTCTTTTCTTCATAGCTTGTTTGAATTACTTAATAGTAATATCATAGAATTTTGAAGGAATTCAAAGATAATGCTGTACATATTGTCTTTTTAAAATCCTTTTATCACAGATTAGAACATGTTTGTTGCTGTCATATATTCAAGAATTTTGATGTACATTAATGTAGCCTACATGTTTGTGAAAGATGGATACAAAAATATAAATCTTGAATGTATTTTGTATTGATTAAAGACATCTTATTAACACCACCAGATATAAGAAATTAAAACCCTAAAGGTTTGTGTGACCTTTTCCACAATTCAAAAGATTAAAGCAAAATCAACAAAAATGCATGGGTGTAAAAGTGATAAATAAGTGGGTGAGAGTGTGAAATACTCAAAAAGGCTATCCTTCCTTAAAAGTTATGATTTAGTTTTTAGGAGATCAAAATTCCCAAGGCTCCTTAACATGTACAGTGTATGATGTAATCCTTTACCATCATATATGACATTTAAATAGAATATAAAAAAAAACCTCACATGGAGAGCTTGATAGCATACATGTGCTAAGATTCTTACCTGCAGCATCTATGAGTTGTAAAAGCTAGCTTTTTGTGCATCTACTACCTTATAATTTCATTAGACTCATTCCAGGAACTAGTACACTATTATGATTTACATATTTAGCATCCTGCCAATGTTGGGGACATCAACTGGCAAAATACCAAAGTTGATAATACCAGGGGTCTGGCTTGAAGACTAATTACATCAAATTCAGTACAAAGTTACAAACAAGTAAATTCCTAGAAGGGACCCAGTTGGAATGTTCACATATCCCTGTATACAACAAGTTTCCTAACACAGTATACATGTATATTCTCCTTTTGGTCATTTCCTTTTTCACATCTTGCATTGGTTTTATATGGGGTTGTCCCGTACGTCACACACTTGTCCCGTACGTCACATTTCTTAATTTGATTATGTAATCAACACAGAATTTTTGTAATTTTTGTTAAACCTATTTTTTGTTAGGTATTCATCTAAATTAGAACTTACTAGAATATCTTTAAAAAAAAAAATTATATTCATAATTAAAATTAAACAAATTATGATCAAATTGTGACGTACGGGACATCACACTTTGGAACCTACCTCATTTGCATAATTAATTAATTTTGAAAGTTTTTATATTTTTTTCCTATTTTCTAGCATGAGGGTCTACAATTCCTGAGATATTTAATTTTAAACAAATAATTCAAACGAGATACAAAAATAAAAATGTAATGTCCCGTACGTCACGCTAATTAATAAAAATCGAAGTTCGTGACCTTGGCACTCTTCGGATTTTGATATTTTTTAATTTTTTTTATCAGATTCATAAAATTCATAGTTTCAGCTTTAAAATGAGGTATAGTTTGTTAAATATATATAAAGATGAAATTTGACCCCCAGAGGGGACAATAGCTTGGACCTGCCCTTAAATAATCTTCAGAATGTTTGAAAATGAGGACATGTCTCAAATCAATGAACAAAATATGTGATATATATTTTATTGCTTGGTTAATTTGATGACTTTATTTTCCGTTAAAAGTGTGTCCTCTCCATAACAGGTATTTTCTTCATATATTAAAGCACTGAGGCTTGCACTATCTATGGCACTGGTATACAATAATAATATGCCTCCATTTAATATCATGAAATGTGATTTTCCATCTACATATCTATAGATGGTCAGTATCTCACACTAATGCAATGTTAAACTGAATGTCCTCTCCATAACAGAGTTACCCATTGTTAACAATGTACAGAAACAATTATTTTTTTATAGTATAATCACTTCCTTCATGTAAGAAAACATTGATATGTTGTTCCACTCAGTATAAGAATTCATTAAATATCATGTCAACAGCTATAATTTTATTTTGGTATTGATTTTCATTAATTCCTCTATGTAATTGGGTAATTTCTGGATGCAAAGACAGAAATATTCTCACAACATAGTCTGATATTAAATACATTTTAAAGTGCAATATTTGTAAGTGTGTAACTGACAAAATCTACTGATCATTGCAATCAGTTACCACCCTGGTAGCAATATAATGTATGCCATTAGGTTGTTAAGGAGAGGACACATTTTTTTAACCAGGCACTTCAAGTAGGGAAAACAAATCCTCTGACCTTTGCCCCATATACATCCATCCCTATGTTTATGTAGTCAATACATTGGAGCATGGGAGTGCATGCACATAGCAGTGTGTAGCGGCAAGACTAGTTTGGTAATGACCTTCTACAGAGGCAGGGTTAAGAGTAAACAAACTTGACCTCAAACTTGACCTTTGTGCTCCTAGTTTCGATGAAGGTCAGTAGAAGGTATGTGTCATAAGGGCGAGGCATCGCCCAAAGAATAAAACAAGAGAAAGTAGATTCAGAAGTTGCAGTATATTTAGAAGAAAGCAGTCAAGGAATAGTATTCCTCCCAGTAAATTGTGAAAGTCCCCAGGATTGCAAACAGTTGGTAAGCTAAATTTACATTATTATCAAACTTTATATTTGTGCTGTTATTTATACCATAATACTTGGTTCAATAACTTATTCATATTTCTGTATTTCAAGCTCAAAGTAGAGTGATGGAATTTGGCACTTTGCTCTCCATCAAGCATTATACTGCATATACTGTACATGTATACTTATACACACACATTGACAGTGATAGGCGTTAAGTCAGATTCAATCGATGTGCTATATACCAAGAGATATACTCTCTATCTTCCATGTTATTATTATGTGCTTATGTTCAAAGGAACCCTTTATTGGTTTGGTTGATTGATATAACAATATTATCTTTGTATTCACTATCTAAGAGTGAGATATATGGTCATTCACACATATATTCGTTGCCAATCAGTATATAACACATCAGCTATATTGTGTTATGGTTGTTGGATGATCTCTGCGCCTAAGCATGGGATCATTAGTAGGTTATTATAACGTTGTAAGGTTGTATCAGTTTATCATTTACATATTTAGTGTTGTTGTTATGAATTAGTTACGAATCACATATATGATCCATCATTACCGCAAGACTATTAGATATATTCAGATACTTATCCTGATAATTAATACAGCCATTTAAACACCGATTTGATAAAGTACAGTCGTTCATGGAATAACAATTATTCCATTCAATTATGAACAAAATTACATGTCATTGATTTCCTTGTATGTATATACATTCATATTAGTATAGTTGAGACTAATACTTTGTAGGCATAGAAGTTATTAACTAGATAGTCAGTCATGTTTGATTCATGTTATTGTTGACAATGAATATTAACACTGTATTTGTGTTTATTTGTTTGTTTAGCGAACCGCTGGTCGCTAAGGCTCTGTTGGTCGTACTTCGGTGTCTGGTTGTTGATCTCTGGTCATGATTAGTACGGAAGAAGTTGAAGAAAGGAATAAACAGACTAGAAGTTAAAGCTACTGTTTCAGGACTCAATCAGCGTGTTTGAACTTAAGCAATTTGAGAATTTCACTGTAGTCAGATAAGATACTACATCAGTTCGCAACTGCATCATGGAAACCTATAAGCCGATTTCAGAAACCGAAGCTGGAGCCGGAGCCGGAGCCGAAGCCGAAGCGGATGAAGACTAGGTTAAGTCTATCACGTCCCGGGTGAGCACCATGTCCAGGCTATCGCGAGTGAGTGAGACATCAAGCGTCAAACTTCGCGCAGCAAAGGTGAAGGAGGAACTGGCTAATAGGAAGCGTGAGCAGTTTCTACAGGAACAAAGACTGCGTCGTGAACAATTTGAATTAAATGATAGAATTGAATTAATGAAGATCGACCATGAGACTGACAATGCAAAGGTCGAGTCTTCAATGTGGCAACAGCAGGTTGAACAAGAACTGGCCGAAGAAGCAGAAAATCCGCCTTTGCCAAAGGAAAATGTGGACATTAACCAAAGGACTGAACAGTGGTTTTCTACTCAGGTAGACCCAAGTAATGTACCCATAGTTCAAGATGATAATGTACATGTTAAGTGTAATGTAAGTACCGGTGGGCACCTTGATGAAGGCAACACAGCCGTTCATAAGTCAGGTGAAGAACGTGTAGGTAAGGGATACCCTAACACCCAGGTGAATTATAATGACCAATATATAAGAGGACTAGGGGAGAGACCCTTTATTTCTAACCCATTCCAGGCCCAGACTATAATTCAGATAATATGATGGCAATGGCTCTAAGTTTGCCAAAGCCAGACATGCCAACTTTCTCAGGAAATCCTGTCGATTATTGGAATTTCATTAATAGTTTTGAGGTAAACATAGCAGAAAGGGTTCACGATAACAGGCTAAGATTGTCTTACCTTATACAGTTTACCACAGGCAAGGCCAGAGAGGCCATTGAAAATTGTGTTCTGTTAGATCCACTTACAGGTTACTCTCGAGCTAGGGTAATATTACAGGACCAGTTTGGAAGGAACTATATTGTGGCAAGAGCTCATCTGGAGAAGGTCACCGACAGATCATCTCTTCGGGCAACAGACAGTCAGGCTCTGTGGGACCTCGCAAGAGACATGAGAAGATGCCAGATGACAACGTCTCAGATGGGGTACTCAGCAGATATGAGTACCACAGACACCCTACTGAAGATACAGCATCTTCTTCCGGTCCACCTACAGTCAAGGTGGGCCAGCCGGGCACAATCACTGATGGAAGGATCAGTCATGCCCAACTTCTCGCACCTGACCGACTTCATCGAAGATTCAGCCAAGGTAGCGAGTAATGTCTTCGGGAAAAACGTAGGACGCCCGGGACAAACGGAGAAGAAGGCTCCTGCAAAGTTTAGACCGAAAGGTTCATCCTTCAACACAAGTGGAAGGACGGGGAAATCCAAGGAATTAAGCTCATGTCCATGCTGTTCCGAAGTACATGAACTTGAAAAATGCCGCAAGTTCAAGGAAAAGTCGGTGGACGAAAGGTTTTCTCTCGTCAAATCCAAGGGTCTCTGCTTCAACTGCTTCAAGGGCGCACATACCTCAAGGGCCTGCTCCGCCAACCCAAGGTGTAGTAAGGAAGGATGCAAGAGGAAGCATCACACCCTTCTTCACATGGAGTGGACCTATAAGAATAAGGAGGAGAAGCTTCAAGCCAGTCAGCAAACTGGGGCCGGAAGGGTGACAGATGACTCAGAAAACCAGGCCGACACTAATGCCGTCGGTGGCCAGAAGGAGGTTTGTCTCAGAGTACTACCTGTCAAGGTCAGAAGCAATGGCAGAGAAGTAATAACCTGGGCTCTGCTTGATCATGGCAGCGATGTATCGCTCTGTGAGCAGCGCCTGGCAGATGATCTTGGCATCCAAGGAAAGGAGACAAACTTTCGGCTGACAACAGTCAACAATGCCAGCACCCAACGAGGAGGCAAGGAGGTTAGTTTCTCCATTCAAGGGCTTCAAGACAGTGAAGTCATCGATATGCCCAGGGTGTGGACGGTAGAGGCACTACCAACAACACACCGTAGCATACCAAAGCAGCAGGATGTGGACAGATGGTCCCATCTGAAGGGCATAAAGCTACCTACAGCTGCCAAGAAGGACATTACCTTGCTCATTGGAAGCGACACCCCAGAAGCCTTCTGGGTCCAGGAAGAAAGAAGGGGTAAGAAGAAGGAACCCTATGCCATCCGTTCACCATTAGGCTGGACGGTCATGGGCCCCACTGGACGCAGAAGTAAGCGAGCCTTTGAAGTGAACAATGTCATAATGGATGACCAACTGCAAGAACAAGTCCAGAGATTCTGGCAACTAGACCATGCTCTCGGTGACGAGAGTGAGAAGTTAGGTGACTCGGTGGAAGACAAGAAGGCCCGTTCCATCATGGAAGAGACCATTAGTCTAAAGGATGGGCATTATGAGATGGGGTTGCCCTGGCGTCAATTTCCTCCATCTCTACCAAACAATCACAAGATGGCAGAGTCACGTCTCCAATCGCTGAAGAGAAGACTAGAGAAGGATAACAACCTGCATCAAAAATACACAGCGACTATGACAGATTACCTGACCAAGGGATTCGCCAAGGAGGTAGATGAGGACCCTCCAGAGGAGGGCTCTATCTGGTATCTACCTCATCATCCAGTGACTCATCCCTTCAAGCCAGAAAAGGTGCGTGTGGTATTCGACTGTGCCGCTAAATACCAAGGAGTCTCCCTTAATAACCAGCTATTGAGTGGACCGGATTACACCAAAAAGCTAGTTGGTGTTCTTCTTCGCTTCAGACAAGAGAAAATAGCACTTGCAGCAGATGTGGAAGGTACATGTATGTTTCACCAAGTGAGGGTTACACCTAGACACACAGATGCACTACGTTACTTGTGGTGGGAAAATGGCGACACAAACACAGCACCAAAGATATACAAGATGCAAGTCCATCTATTTGGAGGGACTTCATCTCCTAGTTGTGCAGGATTTGCACTACAAAGAACAGAAGAGGACAACAGTTTAATTGACAATATGCATGGTATCGGGACATTTCCTACCTTATATTGCGTTATCTAACTTGGTATATGAAAATCAAAAATAAAGACTGGTGAATGTATTGATTACAAAAAAAGTAAATTGCATTTAAACATTCAGATGTCACTGTTAAACAAAGTGTCCTCTCCATAACATACAATGTATATCAACGAGTCACTCTTTGAGAGTTTGGATTATAGAAAAAAATAAATAATAAGACTTGTATATAAAAACTGGTGTATCAATAGACAATATCAGTATTGTTTTTATTGTAAAATACTGTTTAAATAACATGAAACAATGTATGAATAACAAAACTTTCACGCCATATATTCTGAGATAAAGTTGGAGTTGTAATGATGGTGAATAATTTGAAGTTTATCCTCTCCAATATATGTCACTTGGCTCATATAATGTTCCAATAATCTATTGGCATGTTCTTACAGAAATGTTAGAAATGAATGATGCATAGCAATTTACATACCAACTAATATAGTAAGAGTTCATATTGCTCAGATTTGTTGTTAAACAAATGTCCTCTCCAAAACACGTCAATGAATTAAGTTTGGAAGCTCATATTTGATTAAAACTTGCATTCACTTGTTTTTTTTTACACAGCATCAAATAATTTAGACATAAATGCAACACTGTATACCAAATTTGAAGTCTATATAAGAAGGAGGACAAGAAATTCTCATGTCATTAAATAAATTCAACCTCCCCATAATTCAGTTTCCTATAAAATACACTAATTTTATGGCAAAATATGGCTTAAGTGAATAGGAAATAAGTGCATCAACATCTGATAAGTATAAAAAGGCATATAAAAGTACAGAAAACTATGTGTATACCATTTACAGGTATAATAAAGCTGATGTGTTCTTTGTTAAACAAAATGTCCTCTCCAAACGCCTATTTTTGTTACTGTATTTCAATCGAATATTTCTATATGTAAACATGGACTTGACGCTCTATAATTTTACACATTTCTGACATATACCCCAAACTTTCAGAATCTGTGCATCTTTTGCTCTAACAACAATTTTCATTTTTGACCCCCAGTGAGAAAAAAAGTGTACACTTAACGTGAAATGACCCACATGTACATTGTACAATACACTGTACAGGTACATCCTGTACTGAACATCAATGGACATTATCTCTGCATGCATTCCTGAGAATCGATAGCCTTTGCATTTCAATTAGAGTAGTTCACGCAAATTATACATTGTATACATTTTTAAAGTCTAGTGTGAAAACAACCCTCTACCCTTTTACCTTCTGCAGGGGACAGCACTAATGGTGTATGTGACATATTGACTACATGTACTCAACACTACAGGGGAGACTGGGGAAAGCGCAAGAAGAAAAACAATTGTTTCTAGAAAGAAAAGGTGAAATAATATAAAAGCAAAGTTGCACTGTGCACACTACATTTGTAGCACTCTGTGTATAGCCTTCAGGGGGATGGGGAAGAGGAAGATGTGTACAGAGAGAAGGATGCTTAAAGAGAGGGAGAGAGAGAGAGAGGGGGGGGGATGGGAGAGGGGTATTACCATAAGCCTTCATATTTAGATTATCAATTATTCATACCCGTACCAAGTTTTGCAATTTTTCAGTACTGTACAGTACATGTATGTGTAAAGATGTTTTGTCCTGATTTTTGTTTCTTGAGAGTTTGAGAGAGAGAGAGGCTCAGAGGGAGAAAGTGAGAGATGGAGAGAGACAGACATTAGGAGAGAACAAGATATACATGTAGATGTAGATATACATGTAGAAAGAGATGATAAGAGATAGAAAGAGATGGTAAGAGATAGAAAGAGATGGAGAGAGATAGAGGTTAGGAGAGAATATGAGAGATCTTATAGAAAGAGAAGGAGACATCAGAGTGGATTCTAGGCTAATTATTGCAATGGGCTATGGCTTAGAATAATATCCAAGCCCAGCTTCCAACGGACCCCCTCGGAGGAGAGACGAACGGAGCGAAACGTGGCATGAATCGCTAATACATGTATGGGTCTGATTTCACTAGCTCGAGCTAGCAGATCATCCCGCTATTTGCAGTTTTGAAACTAATTTGAGCTTTAATAATCTTAGGCTGCTATCGACTCAAGAATTGCTTTAATATGATAGTTGGCCCTTGCATTTATCTTGATTATTTTTACTGTATGTACATGTACAGTACCTCCATACTTTCAAGCTTTCAATTATGCATTTTTATTTGTGTGTTAAAGTTGTCAATCTTTATGTAAATCAATAATACTATTATTGTAATTTGAATGTTTTATATTTGATTTATCAATAAATGCAGAAACATGTGCTAAAAAAAATTGGCAAATTGAGACAAAAATGAGCCTGATTTCTATCTTTAGCTAATTGCCTTCAAAACCTTGTGAAAGTTCCCAAAATAGCCTGTTAATTAAAGAAATAGCTTGCTATTTACATGTTCATCTACATCCTATCTTGATCAGCTCGAAATACATGTAATTCCAATTCCGGCATGCATCTTGACGATCACGCATTCCCGTTAGTTTGTAAACGTTGATCAGCTCTGTGCATGCATTTCATGTACAGTACATCGTATTAGTTTTGGGGGCATTCGGTCTTCCCTAGAAAAAACACCTGAAGAAATCCACAAAATGTGATTGAACCAGCACCCTCTATCTGGCTGTAGAGCGCAAGCACAAAGCTTGCACACGTGTGTATCTTGGGGTTCTGCCAAAGAAAAATAGAGTTGATGAAGATGCAGATCTGCAGACTTCAGGCTAAAACAATCGGCTTGTTATTTGGTCAGCTTGAGATAATGAAGACCCACCTACACATGTAGTATTAGGTATGAATGAGGGGTACCTCCATTATACAGTACCGGTAATCTTCCTGGATTATACATGCATTGTACAGTAGGCTCTTCACGTACACGTACAGGTTGAGATGCTAATCGCATGTCAGATTGAGAAATACAGCGGCTAGGTCCACCTTTCTGATATTTAATTACAAGTGCCCTGTATCTGTCATGTACTGTACATGTAGCAAGTCTAACTAGCAACCTGGGTAATATTGTGGATGGACTTGAATTTACCTTTTTTTGAGGCCCCTTAAAAGGCCTAAAGTAAAGGTTTCCATGAATTCTGTCTGCCCCTGTTGCCTTGAGTGTGATTCTTAGCACCTAGAGTGTTCTTACTACTACTAGTACTTGCAAGTTTGAAATTGATTTCATGGTAATCACATTCAATCAATTTGTTTTAAACATGCACTGTACAATGTACATGTACATGTACAGTACAGTATGTGCATACATGTACATGTACGTACATTGTACTTGTACAAATGTACTAGTATACTGTCCATATTTCTGTTATCATTTTTGTCACTTATTGCAACTCCTGCCCTTTCTGTCATCGCCCCCTTCCTGTTTCTCTCTCTCTCTCTATCTTTCTCTCACTCTCTTCAATATCTACATGTACATGTACACTCTCTTTTGCCCCCTCAACATGTAGATCACATTTCCTTCTTCATCCATTTTCATTTATCATCACTCTATTTCTCCCTTGCACACATGTACACTTGTACAGCATACTATCAAATATCCAATCAAACAAGAACAGCAATAAATTCAAATTAAAAGCAATACCTTCCCATCCAATCCTAATGAAAAATACAAATACAGCATCCGAACAGAAACGGCTATGAACAAAGGACGCTACATTCGTCATTACTTATCAATGAAGTTGACAATTTCATGCAGACATCGTCATCACGTTGCCGCTCCAGTGAGCGAATCCATGCGTCTTAATTGCAGATTACCCCCGAGGGCGATATATAACGGAGCAGCAGGACCGCTAAATTTATTATTTTTGCATGACTAACGCAACAGTTTTTTGAAGCCCCCTTGCTTGCCATGGTGTTTGATGGAAGTGGCCTTGCCTCTGTTGCTTCACTCGTTTGTTCTTGAATGGTTCACCAGCCTCCCATACAATCTGATTGGAAAAATCACCCCTTCACAATCAAAAAGCAAGGATTATAATTCATACATTTACTGCATAGTGCATACAGTGTAGTGTTGTCAGTGTACAATATTTATATCAATGCACAAATGTAAATGTAGGCCTTCCTGTAATCATGTACAGATTTGCATTGTTTACAGGTGCATTTAAAAACATACCAGTACTGTAAAAACATAGACTTCCTTCTCACCTCTCAGTCCTCAAAGTTCAAACAGAACTTCAGAGTTCAGTACAGAATGTCTGACCAAAGAGCAGGGGTGATAGTGAGCACTAAACAAAAATAGGTTTTTTGTTTTCCCCTCAACCATGCCCCCCTTGAGTAAAAAAAAAGAAGAGGATCCGCGGGGAAAAAATGACATCTAACAATATTCCCCCCTTTTGAGTAAGAAAATTTGGGGAAAAATAGGACAAAATAGGGAAGAAAAGAGAAAATAAGGGGGAAATCGGGAAAATCAGGATAAAATAGGAAAGGAAAAAAAATCTGGTAAAAATCGGGAAAAATAAAAAAAATCGGGAAACCGATTTAAATCGGGTTTTTATCAGGCCTGAAAGAGATACCAGCTACAGGTACATGTATCTTTGGTCTGACTACAAAATGTACAAAGTAATGTGTACGGTATGTACAGTACACTGTACAGATCTAGCCTACATGTATTGTACACTGAAAACTGTTCAATTGTATTTGTAAGCTGGCCAACATCATGTACATACTACAAAAATACATGTACATCCTTTGGCAAGACATTAATCTACATTTACCGCTCTCCACCCAGGTGGAAAGGGAAAAATTTCCTTGAATGCTTTAGCGTCATATAATGGCAGCCTTGCAAAAGCCTGAGTAATAATTGTGGAGCGCCATGAGTGTCAAGTTTGACAGACAAGAGCGCTATACAAGAACCCACTCTAATTTGCATTTAAAGGCCTACATGTACATGTATGTACACTGGTCATCATCATTGCAAATGTTACACGTCTGTTTACCATGGACTGTTTGGACATGATAAAGGAAGAAATTAATGACCATCGAAAGGTGACAACAACAGTCAACAGCATACTGATGGTGTAGGCTTACATGTACAAATGTACATATGTGTACGTGTATCAATTGAATCATTTCCAATTATTTGAGATAGTACTGTCCTTGTCAATGGCTTCCGTTGTATTAATTTCTTCCTTTTCCATTTCTCAAGGATGTACACAGAAGCTCATTAAGTCTCAAGTATCTCAGGAATTCATTTCCTTGTTAAGCAGAACCTTCAGACAGGAAAGGCAAATATGTACAATTGTACTTGTGTGCATTGTGTAAATGTAATATGCCGGATGCATGCAATACACATTATGGTCCATTTACAGGAATCCATAATTTTAATTTGTGTACACTAACAGTAGAGGTGCTGGTCCGAGAATGAGGATAGTCCGCGTTTACGAAAACGATCCTCGTTTATGTGGACAGTCCTTATTATCGGACCAGTGGCCCTACTGATGATGAATGCATGCCTACACTATAATCCAAGATGGCGGCCCGCATGTTTTGCCTCTTCTCTTTAATAGACCAATATTATTAATTTCAAAGTCATGAAAAGGCACTAAATATCAACAAACATGGTCTACAACAACTCCAAATGACAAAATAATCCCAGCTATGTATTTTTTTAAAGCATTTTTATAGCCAAAAGCTTGAAAAAATCGGCACGATACGGATCACAGGTGCGAGGGTGTTGCTCCGATCTTCCGATCCAATCAAAGCCCCAACTTAATACAGGGTTACGTACAGGGTTGGGTTCATGAACTTGTTAACAAATAAGTGCTAAAAATTCTATGACAAATCTGCTCTTTGCCAATCAAATGCATTATTGTTACTTGTTATTGATAACAACTTTTGTGAAACAGGGCCCACGTGTACAGTGTACAATTGTAGGTGTTTAAAGGGGCCCAACATGTTATCACTACATTCACCTTTCGCATTGGGGTCAAAACAAGTACACTGAGCAAGTATCAAAAGTTCAAATCACAATCCTAGCTATCAGACATGGACTGATTGTTGTTCAAACAAAAAACAAACAAACATTGCTCACCAAATCTGTGAGAGTACAAAAACACGAAAACAAACATGAAAAACGATGACCTGGGACTAGTCACCCGATGGAATAATAAGAAAAGGGCCTTGAACGTTTCATACAGTATATTCACATTTCACAGTATGAAATCTCAGAGGAATGTCATTGTTTGTGTAGGCATTGTGATGTCATAATTAGGCCTGAGTCATCACGGGTTTTGCCGAACCCGGGTTTGACTTGAAAATTTCGGGCGGGGACCGGGTACCCGAAATTTTCACCACTGCACCGACACTAAAAATCGTTTGCATGCAGCGGCGGGAGTTAGACTAAGTTGCTGTTCTAATAATGCGACGGAAAGGACAGTTACTGCTTTCAAAACAATAAAATAATCAATTTAATTAAATTAAGATGCTTCAAAAAATAAATGGATATCGTTTCAGTTGACGGTAGGTGTTTTTATCGCTCTAAAATTGAGGCTGCAACAAAGGAATAACGCTTCGTGGTACCGATCGAGTGCGTTCAGAAACGGAAGTGGAAATAGATCGATGACCCACTGAAGACAGAGCAAGAAAGTGCCACACAGAAGACTAAAATGTTGATCAGACTATTGCAATTAAATCGTAATACTAAAGGCATTAATTTAATTGTCAAAATATATCCACAATATAATGGTTTACCCTTGATAGTTTGATGAAGGAAAATAAATTAAAGCTCTTGAAATGACATCGAAGTGCCTTTCGTCCGTTCTAAAAATGGGTGTATAACGGCAAGCAGAAGTTACGAGTCAAGCTTGATGCATGTTTACATCCCTGCACCGTCATCCGACCTGATCGGAACAATACGCATTGAACCAATTAAAAAAACATCACGTAAGACTTTGAGGGACTCCAATTCAACAAAATTACCGTAAAATAGTTATTTGCTTTGACAAATAATACTATAGATATTCATAATATCTTACAGAAATAATGATACTTCATGAGCTACGTACTCGATATCGAGTTCAGCTAGCCATCATTTTGAAATGAGACGTAGTTGCAGTAGACTGTAGAGGGCAGTATGCAGCAGAGAGAGGAAAAAAGCGCGGGCCTGAGATCACGTGATGGCACGTGCCTATTACGTGATTTTTTTTCCCTCTCTGCGATATATGCGAGCTGCCGTATTCTGTCTACAGCTAGCCTACTGCGCTGCATGCATGACAACTACGTCTCATTTCAAAATGATGGCTAGCTGAACTCGATATCGAGTACGTAGCTCATGAAATATCATTATTTCTGTAAGATATTATGAATATCTATAGTATTATTTGTCAAAGCAAATAACTATTTTACGGTAATTTTGTTGAATTGGAGTCCCTCAAAGTCTTACGCGATGTTTTTTAATTGGTTCAATGCTTATTGTACCGATCAGGTCGAATGACGGTGCAGGGATGTAAACATGCATATCAAGCTTGACTCGTAACTTCTGATTGCCGTTATACACGCATTTTTAGAACGAACGAAAGGCACTTCGATGTCATTTCAAGAGCTTTAATTTATTTTCCTTCATCAAACTATCAAGGGTAAATCATTATATTGTGGATATATTTTGACAATTAAATTAATGCCTTTAGTATTACGATTTAATTGCAATAGTCTGATCAACATTTTAGTCTTCTGTGTGGCACTTTCTTGCTCTGTGTTTAGTGGGTCATCGATCTATTTCCACTTCCGTTTCTGAACGCACTCGATCGGTACCACGAAGCGTGATTCCTTTCTTGCAGCCTCAATTTTAGAGCGATAAAAACACCTACCGTCAACTGAAACAATATCCATTTATTTCTAAAGCATATTTATTTGATTATATTGAAATATAAGTTTGTGAATTGCATATTTTTAGTTCTATATTTCAAAATATCAGTGTGAAATTTAATTTTGAAAAACCCGAAACCCGAAAACCTAAAACCGGGTTTCAGCTCGACGGTCGGGGCCCGGGCGGGGACCCGTTTCGACTCAGGCCTAGTCATAATAGATACTTCCTACAGAAATATGTATGGGTGTGCACTGGATAGGTACTGTTACAGACGGAATGCACAAATGTACAGGCGATCTTCATTACAAAGTTATCTGAACTTTGCAACTTGTTATTTGGGTTCACATGCAGGGTACAGTATGAAGAGTAGATTACAGGTATCAAATTGTTGTACAGTGTACCTCAATCTCTACTACTCCTCCCTTCTCCCTTGCTTCCCCCCCCCCCCCCCATTTTTTTCTTCACTTTCTCTGTCTCTCTGTCTCTCTGTCTCGCCCTCTCTCTCCCTCTTTCTCTCTATCCCTCCCTCTCTCTCTCTCTCTCCCTCTCTATTTCTCTCTCCCTCTCTGTCCCTCTCTTTCTCTCTCTCTCTCTCTATCCCTCTCTCTCCCTCTCCCCCCCCCCCCCTTACCTCCCCTCTTTCCCTCACCCTCTCTCTCTCTCTTTCATCTTTTACCTTTAATATGAGACACAAAGGAAAAAAAGACTTACACTTTTGCGCTGGAGGGGGGTTCCCATGCCAGCTCCCCGGTCCTCAGGTTGCCATACATCGGCCGCTGTGTCTTGGGTTCGATGATCTCCACCCATTCTACCCTGTAAACATAAAAACAACAAAACAAACCAAAATCAACAACGAGGAAAATCTAGTTTGTGTCATTGTGTCCCAAACAGCCATTCGAGAAATCCTTCACCCTAATACCCGGTAAAAAGATAAACAACATAGCAAATCAATATTGTACAGTAGGCTTGCGGGTGCGCCATGTAGAAAATGGAGGAAATTGTAGTTGCGTGTCCAGAACAGCCCTCCACCCATTCTACCCTGTAAAACAACTAGAAAACATAAAACAAACAAAAACAAATAAACATAAACTATTCTAGTTTGTATGATGTCCCAAACAGCCCTTCAAGAAATTCTCTGCATGTACAATGTACACTATGTACAGTACATACATACATGTACATGTACATGTACTGTACAAAATGTATTTCACGCACAGAGTTAAAAAGGTTGAGGGTTAAAAAAAAGTGTCACACTTGGTCAACTACTCATTCAAAAATTAAGAACAATCAAAGATGTGCAGGTGCGCAATCATAAAAGTATGTACTGCACAAGTCATTCATTTTGTTG
>JAVYIG010018407.1:0-20177 GCA_035222895.1 Strongylocentrotus droebachiensis | reverse complement strand
ATTGTCGATGGCCGGATGGGCCGTCTGAAAAATTACCGGAATATTCATGAGACCGACAACTACAGGTCTTAGGGTTCATTATGTCTGATATCGGGAGGGGTGTCGATCTATTGGAATGTTTCGGATCACAAACTAACTACTACTTTGGCTTCCTTTTACTCACATAAATTGTGGGCTAGCGTGATAAAATGATAATAATATATAATATGGGTTACTAATAGCAACCTCTTGTTTGGCTTTTTACTCACCATAACCGCTGGGTAGTCTTTAAGCACGTCAACTATATCATCTTTAGAGAGTGTGAAAAGCTCGGAGAATCCAACAGATTGCACATTGGCTGTTCTCCTAACAATACAAAGATATTTAATTTGCCATTATACTAATGATTAACTGTATTGAAAGGATTTTTGTTATTTCATATTTCCCGGCCCAACAAAAAAAATATTGAATGAAAATAAAGTTCTTCGATTGTACATATAGCACAATTATACATATTTTCGATGATAGCAATAGGAACACAAATAATATAATCATATCAGAGGCGGCACTTCCGAAGGGGGAGGAAGGGGACAAAGGGGGCATAGCTAGTGCCCCCTCCACTTCAAGTACCACAAATGTGCTCCATTTCATTTCCAATAGGTGCCAATTTCCCTTCCTTATAAGTGCACCGTTTCCTTTCCAATAAGCGCTTCTTTCCCCCTCTTATAAGTTTCCCTTTTCACCTTTATCTCTGGTAAGTGCCCTTTTACTTCCACAGGTGCCTCCTTTCCCTGTGCCCTTTTCCCTTCTCATAAGCCCCTTTTCTTTTCTCATAAATGCCCCCTCTTATAAGTGTCCCTTTTCACTTCTGACAAGTGTCCCTTTTAATTTTACAAGTCAGTGCCCCCTTTCCCTTTTAATGAGTGCACATATCCATTGCCCTTGTGCTCTTTCTCCTTCTTACAAGTAACCCTTTTTCAAATATGATAAGTTCCATTTGTTACTTTTGATAAGTATCTGTTTTCCGTTCAAATAATTTCTCTTTGTGTATACTTATCTCTCCCGAAACAACTTAACCTCCCTCACATGTTCCTTTATCTTAAAGCATCTGAAAGCACTTTTTTCTTGAATTTCTTCGAAACTCGCTCGCTACGCGTGATATCATGCAACCTTAAAGGTCTTATTAATTATCTCTTCACATTATTTATGACTTTGTAGTTAAATCACTAGCAGGATTTCTCTGGTGACATCTAATCAATGGCATTGTGACTTCACGAAATAAAATATTTGCTTACTTCCTGCAATGGTAAAGCTTAAGTAGTCTATGATTTAATCTCGCTTCGTTTCCTCTTTGACTTTTACTACCACCGTACATGACCTTAAACATGCTTTTCTTACACAAAATGATAATCATAATATATATGTTTTTACCTATGACTATTTTCTTTCAGATTGAGGATGCCGATTTCGCCGAAGTATTCGCCTGATGCCCGAGTAGCCACTACTCGACCGTCGTAACTGGAATTCAAATAAAATGAAGGATTGTAATGACCCTTATGATTATTGATAAAGATATCACACGTCATTCAAATAATATACATTTTCTCTGTCGAGAACTGTCGAGGACTAAACCAGCCTATGTATTAGTTTTAACGTATAGGAATATAGGAATATATGAATCTTTGGATAAGATTTATACGAAATTTATGATTATTTAACTGGCACGTTAATTAGGCCTGTAAGGGAATCATTAAACACTTTATTCGAAGGTGCTTTTACGGTATATGTAAGTTGCATTTAGGGGATCCATGCCCGGGGTACGTAGTATATTGGAAGCGTTTTGGTTGCGTAATTACTGCATGTGTTAATTGTAAAGTGCTTTATAAGAAACAGTTATTATTATTATTAGAAGTAGTAGTACTAGTAGTACGTTTTATCCCAGGCAAAATGTTCCCTGACTTTTATTCTGTTTTTATTCCATTTTCTAACGATTCATACGATAATATTATAGGAATGCTTACTAACAGCCTTACAATAGTTACAATGGATTTATAAAGAACAAATTATGATTGTTGATTAAAATTGAAATATTTCCCACGGTCATTTGCATAGAGGTGTCGTGGTATAATGGTTTATTCACTTGACTCCCAATCGAAGTGTTAAGGGTTCGAATCCCAAACCAAGTATACTGATGTCCTTTCACAAGACATTAGTCCTCATTTTCACTCTCCACCATGCAGGTGTTGAGGTGTAAATAAATGGGTGCCTGACAATCGCTGGGAATAACTGCATGGCCAGCGGGAGGATCAGTATTGTGGGCTCGGTAAATAAGACCCAATTATTTACTATTCTATTATTCTACCATTCTATTATTATAATCATATGTAATCATTTTTAATTTATAGAGCACTTACTCAGTAACCTGGAATTTACCATCCGAGATGAAGAACATCTCCTTAGCAATGGCTCCCATCTTGCATACTTTGTCACCAGGAGTACAGATACAGAACTGCATCCTGAGTACTAAATCATTCAAGATCTCTGGTGGACAAACTTTGAAAAGAGAAACCTGAGATGAAGGAAAAGTGAATTAATTGATATAATATAACTACTTGTACTACTACTACTACTACTACTACTACTACTACTACAACAACAACTACTACTACTACTACTACTAGTACTAGAAGTAGTAGTACTACTATTACTGTTACTATACTGCTACTACTAGTACTACTACTACTACTACTTCTTCTTCTTCTTCTTCGTCTTTCTCCTCCTCTTCTTCTTCTTCCTCCTCTTTTTCTTCTTCTTATTCTACTTCTACTACTACTACTACTACTACTACTACTACTACAATTACTACTACTACTACTACTACTACTACTGCTACTACTACTACTACTACTACTACTAGGACTACTTATCCTTCTTCTTTCTCCCCTTTTTTATTCTTCTTCTTCTTCCTCTTATGCTACCACAGTGCCTCCTTCTCTCCTGAATATCCTTGTAGATACTATGAGGGTCGGTTTCACAAAGGTTTGAGACATAAAGTTCATCTATCTATTCAATCGTTTATTCATAAATTCTTTATAAGCAAACTTACCCTTTTAAGTGTCTGAAGATTGACATGAAGTGCGAGTTCTGTACGGTGTGTGTCGGTAAGGAGTCCCAGCGAATTGACGTCACATTGTCCATGCGTGGCCCCTCTGTACAACCAAATCATAAAGTGAGAGAAATGGGGCCAGTTAATAACATGAAAAATGTTCTTTTCAAAGGATGAAACGGTAATCTCTCATGCACATTATACATAAACCTTTCGGGTGTTAAAATATAATCGCTTCTTGGAAATTCGTATGCTTCATTTTCCCACTGAGACTTTGTATTTGACTAGATGTTTGTAATATAAGTTCAAATTAGTGTAAATCTGTAAATTGTAACTACTTACCGTTAATACTTGATATTATTTTTTATTATCATAGGACTATCGTAAATAATCAACATTTGTGTGTGTAAAGCGCTTAGAATTAGTAATAAAGTTATACAAATGTAATTTATTCTCATCATTATTATTACTAGTATTGTCATTATTATAATAAGTATTAGTAGTAAATAGTAGTAGTAACTGCAGCATCATTATTATCATTATATTTTATTACTATTATTATTAATGTTATGATTATTATTATTAATTTTATGTTTATTATTATTACTATTATGATTATTATACATAGGCTGATGAGCATCCATTATAACTTTTGGTCACGTTCAAACTTTTCAGTGCAGAATCGGAACAGAATCAAGTGACCGGGGTAATAATACTGTAAGCGTGATGGTCGGTTATACGTAGTAACTGGGAATAAAAAGCGCTTTACAAGAAATACTTATTGTTGCTATTTGTATTTCTCTTCCTCCTTCCACCAATGATGTAACTTACCGTGCCCAGGTATAATCATACCACCGCAGTACCCGTAACTGCAGTGCCCTTGGAACATTGTTTCTTCGCATGTACCGCTTAGCATGATCCTGGCAGGGGTCAATAATGAAAATTTAAAACTATTATTACACGATTACTCGAAAGAAATCAAACAAGCCAACAACAAACAAACAAACAAACAAACACACAAACAAACACACCAATGGCCAAAGTAACAAATTCCAGTTTAGTTCATTTTTATTTTCCACATTCCATATATGCCCTTTTCTCTCCTTTTGAAGTACAGAACAAAACTTGTACAAGAATGAAACGCAATTATTCCCAAATTGTTGACAAGAATCATCCAAAAGAATATAACATTACTCTTTACAATGGTCACAATAACACAAAAAGATGTGTCACTGAAATTGGTTGTCTAAAATATACATACTTACTGGAACTGAATAGAGTAGTCTTTTAAAAACACATACTTGTAGTTTGTTTTTTACGGCCCCTGTCTAAAAAAAAGTTTATTCATTATTCCATTAGATGACTATTGCGAGAAACTTTCTTACTTTAGCATGACCAAAACCAAGTGAAAAAAAAACGAAACAAAAAGCTAACAAATGTTGACTTACCACTTGCCGCTCAAAGTCCATCCGCGTAGCATTTCGATTCGCGATGACTGCACCAACTTGCCCTGGCATTAAAGATGAACAATAAGAATATTATGATTGATTGATACTAATTGATTTGATTGTGATTTGAGTTATAGGAGGCGAGATGGTTCAGTGGTAGAGTCGTGGTCTCACAACCAGGAAATCCCGGGTTATAAACCAAGTCGATGCACTATACGGTATAGCTTTTTGGTAAGGCATGTTTATTCTTATTACCAAGTCCCTCAGAGAGAACTTAAAACCGTAGGACCCATGGTTGCTTACTTACGAGCATCAGTGGCGGATCCAGGGGGGGGGGGCCCCGGGGGGCCCGGGCCCCCCCCCCCCCCCTTGAGAAAAAAATCATGCAAAATCACGCGATTTTTACCTTTTTTGTGGGTTGGGCCCCCCCCCCCTGGCGCTCAAGGGGGGGGGGGGGGTGCAAATTTAAAATTTTTCGAGGACCAAAAAAAAAAAATGCACTACCACCCCCCACCCCCCCCCCCCCCCCCCACTGAGCGACTTTTCGGCTGGCTGAGTCGTTGCGATTTTTTTTTGGACAAAAAAAATAAATAAAAATGTGTCCGCTTACCCCCCCCCCCCCCCCCCCCCCCCCCACTGAGCGACTTTTCGGCCGGCGCGATTTTCAAATTTTCGGGAGCAAAAAAAAAAAAAGTTGGGCCCCCCCCCCCCCCCCCCCTAAGAAATCCTGGATCCGCGCCTGACGAGCATACACATGCATGCTTTCTTAGCAGTCTGCTAGAATAAACAAACAAACCAAACCAAACAGACCAAACTCGATTTGAGTTGATTTCATTTACTAGGTTGCCTCTATATCAGAAAGGCCATTTGTCAAGACGAGCCAATAATTATTCAATTATTGTTCTAGAATGGTTAGATCTGTACAGTCAGTATAAGTGTACGTAACAAATGTTTATATATCAAGTGGTTAATCTATGGGGCACAAAAAACCCGCCCCACCCCCTCCTTTCAAACACAAGAATTATACCCTAACTTCATAACAACAACAACAACAACAACAAAAATGCCTCCTCAATGTGTAATTTTTCTGATTTGCGCCCCCACCCTTTACAAATCCCGGAGCAGTCCCTATACCGTGTGAGTCAAAAAAAAGTTTACACCTAGAAAATTGCTAATTATTTTAAAAATCATCTATGAACACTAAATACATCTCATGAAAGAGTGTTTTATCGAAATATTTTGCTATCATTTTTGTGTGGTATGTATTCACGCTTGGATGAACAGGAGGCATTGTTTGTGAGAGTGCAAAAATCGTCTTGCGCCAAAGTGATGTCTACAGTATGTATTATATTGGGATTAGCAGAGTGAGAGAATGAATTGAATGTATCAAATGAAATGCATTGCATATGCTTTTTGCAGAAGCAAAGTCACACACACACACACACACATCCGCCCGCACAAATGTTCGTTGATATTTGATATTCGATATTTGATATGTGTGGCATGATTTATTTTGTTAGCGGCTATTTGGATCTGCAAAGACCGAATTAATACCCAAATCCCAATTGTTTTATTCAAACATCACATAAGCAACTTTGGCGCAAGTCGATCCAAGTTCATCCAAGCGTGAACACATACGGCACAAAATGATACTAAATGATTTGGGATAAAACACTCTTTCATAAGATGTATAATAATTTACTGTTTGTAGATGATTTTTAAAATAATTAGCAATTTTCTAGGTGTAACTTATTTTTGACTCACACTGTATAGGCAGGGCAGTCCGAACGGCTGTTATGAATACACTGACAAAATTAGGGAAGATATTGCCCTGGTCCCCATCCCTTTCCTGACGCTCTATCATGGCATGACTACCGCACGGGGAAACTTGTAATCAAAGTAAAAATGGGGAGAAAACTGAAAATAGTTAGCAAATATGAGATCTTACCGACAACGGTAGCGAAAATGAATATGCCGACCAGATAACCAACAATTTGCACGAAATACCTGAAATAATGAACATCAATAGACACATAATATAGATACTAATATTTTATATGAATAAAAACGAGCACATAAATGTGGTTGTCGTTGTATGTTTCTTTGCGAAAGGATGGATTTATAAGAACCGAAAATGAGATGAAAACATAATGTACATGAGTGACAACAGAAACGAAGGAATAGCAAGCATATCTGTACATAATTTCATGATCGTTACAAAGTTTAATATAATAGGAAAGTCGATTATAAACCGCTTAGAGGCAATTTGCAATTTGCGGTATACAAATATCTTATTATTATTATTATTATTATTATATAGACCAGGTTTGGGCAACTTGTGTACCAAAATTGAAAGAATTCCATGTATGAACAATTTACTATGTACCAGTCAGTTCAAGTACACAAAGTTCAGACTGAGAAGAATTTACATGATTTTTTAAATGTATTTATTTTCATTTGTTTATTTATGAATATGTCACATTATCATTAGTTAATGGTTATTATGTTAATTTGAGAGATTTTTCGTATCATGTTTTCAATCAACTTTCTTGTGATTGTTTTGATGTTCATGTTGCCTCCGAACAGAAGTTGTTGCAGGAGAATTCTTTATATTCTACATAATGCCCTGCGAAAAAATATTTATCATTATTTTGATTTTTTAGCTTTATTTTTGTGGAAGAATATACGAAAATTGAAGAAGAAGAAAAAGAATTGGACTGACAATTATTTTACTCACTCGATTTCGTTTTTAGGAGGCGGGAGGTCACCGATCGTTGTCAATGTTAATGTTGACCAGTAGAATGAAGCAAGGTATTTATGAGCTAATGTTGCGTTCCTCCCGAAGGGCTCTGAGTATACCCAATCATTAAATGTGGGTGAAGCCCCCGCAATAGCTTTACTGATGAGATAATAAACTGCGCCGGTCCAATGGATGCCCAACAACAACACGTGAATATGATTGAAAACTCGGAAAACATTCGGGAACTGGATCCTACTCTCTACTTTCACATACCAGAGATGGAACCTGTAGACCCGAAGGAACCTCGGACATCTCACGATCGGGTGCAGACGTTTGGTATCAAGGAGGTAGAAGAGATCGGTGGGGAGGAGGGAGAGGAGATCAACCACGCCCTGCCAGGATCTGACATAATGTCTTAAGAGTTTCTGTCCGTCTAGGACATGGAGACCGTGTTTCAAGTAGGCCGTACGGGCCTGGACCGCCATGTCCAGAATGTAGATGAAGTCACAGAAGTAATCCGCAAGGAACCAGCCAACACGGCTTTTCTCTTGAAGCGCAGGCCAGGCCTCGCGGGCGATCAACGCCCAGAGGTTATACACCACAGCGACGCTGACCACCGTCAACCAGTAGAGGAGGAAATCGCCGTCGGGAACGACGATACTCTTCATTCGTTCTCTTTCTTCCTCCTCGTTGAGTTCAATGACCACGGGTTTGCCACTTTCGTCGTTGGTATGCCTATCATAATTCTGTCTGCGCCAGGGGCGGTCGAGCGACTTCCAAAGTGGGGGGGCACCAACAAAAAAGGGCACTTTCTGAAGAAAAAAGGGCACCTACAGTGGGAAATCTCAAAGCGAAAATATACAATTTTTTAGACATACCCCTGCATTGTGATTACATTATCAGGGATGATTTCAATATTTGTTTCTCTTCATACATCATACAAGATATCGCTTAAGCATCATACTTTACAGTTGGGTGGGATGTCTGAATATGCATTTACGAGCGAGCGAAGCGAGCGAGAAAAATGTTAAAGATCTGCGAGGTCGCAGTGCGAAAAATTACATCTTATAAAGAGGAAAAAAGCCAATCGTGATGGGGTTATAAGCACATTCTCTTAACGGAAGACTGAAAAGACCTTTGATAACTAACATAATTATATCATCTTTAAATGCGAGCGAGCGCAGCGAGCGAACTTTGGGGGAAATTGCTCTTAGTCGCTTTAAATAAGGGGCATGTTTAATGATTTCATGAAAAGGGGACAATTATCGAAAGGGATAAGACACTTATTAGAAAAGAAAAGGAGCACGTGTCAAAGTACAAAGGATAATTATAAGAGGTGAACATGAGGCATTTTTTTCACCTGAAAAGAGGCACTCACCTGATGAAAAAGAGGCGTTTACGAAAATGGGAAATAGGCATTTGTTGACGGAAAAAGGGCACCCATCAGATTTTGATAGGGGCATTTATAAGAGGTGAAAAGGGGACAGGTCCCTTATTAGAAAGGAAAAGGGGCACGTATCATTATTAAAAAGGGAATTATCAGAGGTGAAAAGAGACACTGACCAGATATGAAAAGGGGCACTTATGAAAATGTAAAAGGGGCACTTATAATAAAGGAAAATGTGCATTTGTTGAATGAAAAGGGGGCACCGTTCAAATTTTAAAAAAGGGCCGTTATGAGAAGGGGAGGGAGCTTTTTCTTTTTAATGGGGGCACTTATCATAAGGAAAAGGGGCACTTATTAGAAAGGGAAAGCGGTAGTTATGAGAAGGGGAAGGAGCTCTCTCTTTTTAATGGGGGCACTTATCATAAGGAAAAGGGGCACTTATTAGAAGAAAAAAAGGGGCACATGTTAAAATTAAAGGTGTGCTCATCCGAGTTTAAAAAAGGGGTAGTTATTAAAAGGAGAAGGGGCACTTCTTACAAAGGAAAAAAGGGGCAGTTGTCAAAGTAAAAGGAGCACCTCTCAGTTTTGAATAGGGCAATTATCAGAGGTGAAGGGGGCACTTATCAAAAGTGAGAAGGGGCACTTCTCGTACCTGAAAAGAGGCACTTACTAGAGATTAAAAAGGGCACTTATTAAAGATAATTTCAAGATTTATGAGAATGGAAAATGGACACTTATTGCAAAGGAAAATGGGAACATGTCGAAGGAAAAGGGGCACGTGTCAAAAATAAAAAGGGCACTCGTCAGAGGTGAAAAGGGGGAAGGGGCACTTTTATTTAGTAATAGGGGCACTTGTCAAAGTAAAAGGGGCACTTTTCCTATGTAAAAGGGGCACTTCTTACAAAATAAAAGGGGCACTTTTCCTATGTAAAAAGGGGCACTTTTGGGGTATCTGAAAAAATGGGGGGGCACTGTGCCCCCCCTGCCCCCCCGGGAGAACCGCCTCTGGTCTGCGCCCCGGGGTTAATTTTCCAAGAATGAAGTCAGTTTGCCTGTTTTTCACTTTATGCCAAGAAGCCCCCATGGTATAGTACCTGAAGGTAACACGTCTTGTGATCCTTAATATACTGACTTCACTTTTACTCTCTCATTAAACTTTCCTCTGATTTCCAAATGCTAACTGATGAAGAACATGGATCTCAGCAATGTATTTTGATATTGTAGGTGCATGCATTCCCATGACTCGTTGCATGTAATTTTTTTCCAAAGGCGTTGATACCACGAACGAAAATACACTCCTATCATGTCTAGACACAAATTCATTAGGCACTTATCCGTTTCAAAAGATAATGTGGAAAAAGTTGACAAACATATCGACAAGGCCGATAAACTAATATTGATTTCGAGGTTGACGTCCAAACGGTATTCTGTAGTGGTAAGCAACAAGCTACCGGAACACCTCCGTGTGCATAAAAATGATAATACTCTTTTTTTTGTATAGACTGTCGACCGTTTTTATATCGCAGCTATGGCGAAATCCCGATACTGGTGTCAGGCAAGGACAAGTACGAGTGAAACCCAAATACTGTATTTGCAGTGCAATTGTACGAAGCGTGTGTCACCTCAGTGCACTTCCCCAAAAGGGGAATTTTTGTCTTTCTTCAGTCGAAATCTGAAAACACAATTATGTGTCAAGTGCTCAGTCAACCGAGACCACGCCAATTCGGCATTCGAGTATATAATAGGTATTGCAAATGGTTAATTTTCTTATAAAAAAGAAACTGTTCTCATTTTCATTTCCTGGTCAAAATACATCACTGATAATTATGATAATACATTTTAGCGAACTTCTCGAAAGTAGCTAAAACAGGTTATTCCCAATCTGAACGAAGAAATGTGAACCGAGCCGTAGACCACACGCCGCGTGGTCAAGGGAGGGGGGTCGTGAAAGACTTTATTGGCGTCAGTAATAAAACCAGAAAGGTTCGCGCCATACTCCGCGTGCTCTCGGCTCGCTTCATTCTTTCTATGGTCTTCATGAGAGATGGTCAGAATCGTGAACAAACTTTTTAGAGAAATTTGAACAACTTTTTTAGAGAACTACACCATCTTCGCCCGGTGTTACACATACACGGAGTTTATCTGTTTATCACAACGAAGTGTGACATATTTTTACTTATTATTTTGCTTCGTATTTTCCATTGGGCGTATTTTGCTGGTGTGTTAATTTGTTATAACTTTTGTGCATCTCGTGGAAGTCGACGCGTCACCAACCATGCCCAAATCCAGGCAGAGGCCAGCAAGCCGTGTGAGGCGGAGTGCCGAAGTGGCACAGGTTGATGCTCCTCAGCTATCCGGTGCAGCAAGGGGCCGCAGGAGAGGACGACCACGCGGATCCACTAAGTCGAAGCCTATTGAGGTCGCAGGGGCATTCGAAGAGCACGACGAGGGGGTTTCAGCGTCAACGGCCGGCTTAATCAGGCCAACTCCTACTACGGTGATGGGTGTCGGCGATGGAAGTGCGAGCAGAGGCTGTCTACCTGGGGTTCCTACCGACGGGGAAGACAGAATTCTACCCGGTGAGTCGTGGCCACTGCGTTTAGAAAACGCGCAATTAAAAGGTCGGGAGGAAATGGGAGCGATCGAACCGTTTACCGCCCCTCCAACAGAGGCTTCTTCCCCTCCTGTTTTAAATACCACTCCCCATCTCCCCCAGCCAGGACTGCCATACATGCGGCAAGGCATTAGTGAGGAGCTAGGCTCCACCGTCCCCCAAGCTTTGCGCGAGCGAATTTGGAAGGGGGAATTTATCGAGCTGGGGCATATGCTCAAAGAAGGGTACCACACGTCCAATGATCTAACACTTGCCTTTGATCAGTCAAACGGGGGGTTTCACCTCCGCCCTCAATCTCGACCAATTTTAATCCGCTCGATTGAGCAGTGGACGAGCGCGATGTTGACCTTTGTGTCAATTTACACAGAGAGGCATGGTTCGCGGTCGCGAGAGCTGCTTAAGTACATGAATATAGTGAGGACGGCTGCGGCGTCAAACTACAATTGGCGCGAGTACGATATTCAGTTTCGGTTGCGCCAAGCCACTCGGCCTGAAGCGTCGTGGGGATCAGTCGACACGGAGCTCTGGTTGCTAGTGGCAACGGCGCAGCCCTTTCGCGGTTACGGGGCTGGCCCGTTCTCCGGCCCTGCCTGGCTCCCCCAAGGAGGTCAACAGCGACAGCGGCAGCCAGCCTTTCGGGGTGGGTGGAGCTCGGGTCAGCGCCGAGGAGCGGGTTCGGCCCCTAGCCGCCGTCAATCTAGGCCAGGCTTCTGCTTTGCCTTTAATGCAGCCGGAAAATGTGTTAAAGGGAAAAGCTGCCAATACATGCATAAATGCATTAAATGCGAAGCCGCCTCCCATGGGGAGTTTGCCTGCAATAAAGGGCAAACGTCCGCCAGCAAGTAGAGTTTTAGCGCCGACTCCAATTAAGTTAGTTCGCATGTTGCCTTTCCTTCGCACCTATGATAAGCATACAGAAGGAGGAAAGTTGATTGAGGGTTTTAAGAATGGGTTTTCGCTTGGGTTCTCTGGGGAGCGCGTGCCCATGTCTGCTAGGAATTTGAAATCAGCTTATGAATACCCCCAGATTTTTCGGAGAAAAATCGAAAAAGAAGTACAGCTAGGGAGAATTGTAGGCCCGTTTTCTGCACCCCCCTTCGATAATTTTCGTTGCTCCCCGATAGGTTTAGTGCCAAAGCGCATAGAGGGTGAATATCGGCTCATCCATCATTTATCTTCGCCTAAAGGCTCGTCAGTCAATGATTGCATAGATCGGGAGGAGTGCACTGTCAGATATTCGGACTTTGACGAGGCGGTCAAGTTAGTGGTCGCGCTCGGCCGTAATGCCTTCATGGGGAAATCAGATATCAAATCAGCATTTCGATTGTTGCCTGTGAATCCAGCTGATTTTGACCTCCTTGGTATGTGTTTCGACGGTCAGTTCTACTTCGACCGGTGTATGCCGATGGGTTGTTCGGTTTCCTGTGCAGTTTTTGAGAGGTTTAGTTCCTTCTTACAGGCCTGCTGTCGACGCATTGCGTCATCACAGGGCATCCTTCATTATCTCGACGATTTCTTTTTCGTGGGCAGGGCGGCTGACGAATGTGCCCACCTGATGCGGTGCTTTAGGGCGATGTGTGATCGATTTGGCATCCCTATTGCTGACGAGAAGACGGAGGGCCCAGTGCAGGTTATTACCTACTTGGGATTGGAGATCGACTCCACCGAATTGCAGGTCCGCGTGCCTAAGGAGAAACTGAGGGTCTTGCTAAGCATGCTGGATGATTTCGCGTCCAAGTCAAAGTTGACATTGAGGCAGTTGCAATCTCTTACGGGCAGTCTGAATTTTGTCTGTAAGGCTATAGGTCCTGGTAGGGCATTTCTCCGCAGATTAATCGACTTGACGAGAGGTGTGCACAAGGCCCACCATAGAATTCGGATTTCAAAAGGTGCCAAGGCTGACCTCTTGGCATGGAGGGAGTTTTTACTGCATTTCAATGGGACAGTTTGCTTCGGGGACAGCGTATGGAGGCGGAATGATTTCTTTCAATTTTACACGGATGCAGCAGGAAGCATCGGCTTTGGCATATATTTTGAGTCACGGTGGGCCCAGGCACGTTGGCCCGAGGAGATACTTGATGCCCATTATTCAATTGGGTTTTTGGAATTGTTTCCAATTGTCGTAGGGGTAGCCATGTGGGGGCAGAGAATTTCAGGAAGGAAAGTGGTTTTCTGGTCGGATAATCAGGCCGTAGTGGCAGTCATTAATAAGCAATCGTCTACATGTTCTCATATCATGGGGCTTATCCGTCGCTTAGTGCTTTTGTGCTTAAGGTGGAACATCCACTTTAAGGCAAAGTATGTGCCTGGCGTCGATAACGAAATTGCTGACTCTTTATCTCGTTTTCAGATGGAAAGGTTTCGACGCCTTGCCCCGGACGCCGAGCCCGCCGGTACCCCCCTTCCTCCCCATCTGTGGAGCAGCTTCTTAATGAGCGACGTGTCTTACTAGGTTCATCTCGGGCTCAGAATACCATGCGAACCTATGCCTTGGCATGGTCTACCTTCCAGATTTTTAGGGGTGATTATCAGTTTGACACTTTGCAAGCGCCCAATATCGAGCAAATCGCGTTGTTTATATCTTACATGTCTTGGCACAAATTTGCCGCTAGCACGATAGCGGCCTATGTTTCGGGTTTGTCTTTTTACTTGCGCAGCAACGGGAAGGAAGACGTCACACAATTGTTTCCAGTAAGACGTTTAATTGACGGGTGTAGGCGGAGGCATTCAAGAAAAGATGTTGGATGCCCTATTACATTGACCATATTGCGGAGTCTGATATCTGTGCTGCCTTCCGCTTGTTCGAATTCTTACGACTGCAAATTGTTTACTGCGGCGTTTTTAGTAGCGTTTTTTGGCTTTTTGCGTGTGGGGGAATTTACAGCCAAGAATGGGGTAATCCCGCTCGCGAGCGGTGACGTAATTGTTTCGGGGGAATCCCCTAATCGCAGGCTATTGATAACGGTCCGTTTCTCTAAGACAGACCAGCTGGGTGTGGGTTGTGTAATCACCATCCCGGAGAGCGGTTCTGTGATGTGCCCAGTGCGTGCAGTGACTGAGTACACACGCATACGGCCAACTCAGGGCGCTGCTTTCTTCAGGCAATTTGATACATCTCCCTTGACTAGACACAGGTTTACTCGCGTTTTACGTCTGTGTGTATCTTTCTTAGGGCTTCATTTACAATCATACACATCTCATTCCTTTCGTATAGGGGCGGCTACTTCCGCTGCGATGAAGGGTTTTACTGAAGAGCAGATTAAGACAATGGGACGATGGACCTCTCAGTCATTTCGCCGCTATATAAGGGTCGACCCGAAGTGATCAAGTTTGTTATTGGGCGCGGTTTAGCAAACAGTTAGTTCGTAGGCTGAACAATTGATTTTTACCGTGACCTCGCCCCCCCCCCCCCCTGCTTCTTCCCTATTGCTAACTTTTTCAGATGTTTTTAGTTTTAAAAAGGGGACGAAAAGTCGTCTATTATTTAATAGACTAGGGAAATTTAATATATCTCAGTGTGTTGGATGTTTGGAACCCAAAATGCTGGCCGTTTGTTTCTTGTTTTCTTCCTCCTTTTTGCAGCCTCTTCACTCACACTCACCACTGGATTGCGTACCGAGCCTCAGGTATGGGTAGTAAGGAGACTCAATGGTGCAATGGGCAGATTTTCTTGCGACAAAACGGCGGGAAGGAAACCTCGGCCTCCCAGTTCGAGTCACGTGGAGTGGGACGCGGGGCTTCGTCTGATGGATTCGAGGGATTACGTCAGCAACTTTCTCCACGCAGTAGACTCACCCACGCAAGCGACAGTTCTACCATGAGTTGGCGCAGACCGTGCACAGACCTTATACGCAATATCCACGCCAGCGTCTAAAACGATTACGGGTTCGGACATTCTCCTTCGAGTTTCGTATGAATAGGCTAACATAAAATCGCCATGTCCTGTTCCCCGTACAGAAGGATAGCTTCGTTAGTTATTCTTAATTTTGGCTTCTATGTCGATTAACATCGAGATGTAATGTTTAAATGGGGTTAATTATGACAAATCAATTGTATCTTCTCGTGTGCAGTATTAACGACTAGGTTATCAAGATTAGAGTTACTGTATCTTCTTGGATATTTAAGCCAATATAATATGTTTTCTTTTGCTTCTTCGTCTTCCATATATGAGGTGTTCACTTCCGTACATTGATATTAATGCACATAGTATATTAATTGGATTGCTGGTGTATTAATGCCAGGCTTAACTTGCCTTCAGCCGTTAACAGTAGTGCAGTTAACTCATTATGATCAGACCCTTGATCAGACTTATCTAATATAGGAAAGTTTACATCCGTGGAAGCATAGAGGTGACCTGTATAAACACCACTTAACGCGATATATATGGCGGCGAGTTGCGTCACACCTCGTTTGGCGGCATTCTTGCGAATTTGGACGCCTATAATCGCTTATACAAGAAATATATTGTTGTGGTAATGTAAATCTAGAGCAAGCGGTCTGTTAGGAAGGGGAGACAAAATTTGATGTTATTAGAGGATTGTTTTATTGCCGTATTTATACAATTTTACGAGCCTGACTTGTCCGTAAGCTGGGAATACAATCAGTATTGCCCAGGTTCTTAAGCGGGAAGTCGTTTGTGCTCACCACGTTTTTGGTTGGGGTATAGGGGGGGTGAGCGGGTTCCTGTCCGTTGAAGCTGAGATTGCCTGGCTTATGCCGTGTGTAACGCTCAGGGTGTCCGGCTGGAAGTCATCTTCGCTCACCCATGCCTCTTGTCTGTGCAAAAAGCCAGCAAGAGATGGGGGAAGCCCGTTCGCATGGCCAGGCGAATGGAAGAATTGTTACGGCTAGTCAAGAGATATTACTTTGTCGCCCGACTGGGCCCCCTATTGGTTCCTTACAGATCGCTCTCGACATATTATAATGCTCGAAGTAATGATTTGCATTCATTGTTGTTTTTTTATGTTTTCACTATAATTCCTTTGCTGACCAGTTTGATTGAAACGAGTTAATTATGGTAATCAACTCTCAATAAAGACCATGGTCAATCACACTTACAAAATACAAATTTGTTGACTTCTTCATTTGACTCAGAGTGGGAATAATACATTTTAGCGAACTTCTCGAAAGTAGCTAAAACAGGTTATTCCCAATCTGAACGAAGAAATGTGAACCGAGCCGTAGACCACACGCCGCGTGGTCAAGGGAGGGGGGTCGTGAAAGACTTTATTGGCGTCAGTAATAAAACCAGAAAGGTTCGCGCCATACTCCGCGTGCTCTCGGCTCGCTTCATTCTTTCTATGGTCTTCATGAGAGATGGTCAGAATCGTGAACAAACTTTTTACCACCTCCCCGCCCCTGGCCGCCATTATTGGGCTGGCTGGCATGACATTAAACTAATGGATAAAATTGATGATAATTAAATGTACAGTCGCAGCTGTGATACAGCTTTCATGTGTTTGCTTATCTTACCTGTTTCGCTCCCAGTTCAGGGTTGCATCAGGGTACCTCAGTCCAATTTTGTATTGTTGTTGATTCATCATTACTTGTATAACATGATTTTAGTTGACATAATGATAATAGTCCCGCTTTTTAGAGGCGTTCAAAAGCTACTTCGAGCACTTTTTCTCAATTGCAAGTAAATGTCTTTATTTAGTCGATTCGAAGCCCGATGGGGCGAATTTTGTACATTTAATTTGGTGAACAATTTTTGTTTACCACCTTACCGCCCCGGCCGCCATTATTGGGCCGGCTGGCACTATAAATGTACAGTCGAACCTGTGATACCGCTTCTTTATGTGTTTGTTTATCTTACTTGATTCGCTACCAGTTCAGGGTTGCAACAGCAATAACTCTGTTCCTCAGTCATTTCTTGATTCATTTTTACTTGTAGAACAGGATTTTCGTTGACATATATTTTTCCGCTTGTTAGGGGCGTCAAAAGCTACTTCGAGCGCTTTTTCTCGATGGCATGTTATATTTTGATCTATTCAATTCGAAGCCCGATGGGGCAAATTTCGGACAATTATCTTTACAGTGTTTAGTGGCATAGTTTGATGACAATCTACTCTCGCAAGGGCTATGCCTGGTCGCGTTCAGATAACATAAAACGGGCCTTGCGGGGCTTTCCCCGATCTTATTTTCCAGAACTCGAAATTTTCATACGAAATTTTCATACGGTCAGAAAATACAATTGGCGTACTTTATTACCTTTGTTTTCTTTTAATCGCCTTTCTGACCAAAGAGTCTGTTTTTCGAGAGATCGGTTTTCACCCGCATTTGAGTGTAGTAGAAAATGTCATCAAACTCCTGCCTTCATGTTCTCCCGAAAGACTTTTTGGGAGAACATCATGTTATTTACTTCATCTGCATTTGATTTGTCCATTTTGCGGCATTCTTGCGAATTTGGACGCCTATAATCGCTTATACAAGAAATATATTGTTGTGGTAATGTAAATCTAGAGCAAGCGGTCTGTTAGGAAGGGGAGACAAAATTTGATGTTATTAGAGGATTGTTTTATTGCCGTATTTATACAATTTTACGAGCCTGACTTGTCCGTAAGCTGGAATACAATCAGTATTGCCCAGGTTCTTAAGCGGGAAGTCGTTTGTGCTCACCACGTTTTTGGTTGGGGTATAGGGGGGGTGAGCGGGTTCCTGTCCGTTGAAGCTGAGATTGCCTGGCTTATGCCGTGTGTAACGCTCAGGTGTCCGGCTGGAAGTCATCTTCGCTCACCCATGCCTCTTGTCTGTGCAAAAAGCCAGCAAGAGATGGGGGAAGCCCGTTCGCATGGCCAGGCGAATGGAAGAATTGTTACGGCTAGTCAAGAGATATTACTTTGTCGCCCGACTGGGCCCCCTATTGGTTCCTTACAGATCGCTCTCGACATATTATAATGCTCGAAGTAATGATTTGCATTCATTGTTGTTTTTTATGTTTTCACTATAATTCCTTTGCTGACCAGTTTGATTGAAACGAGTTAATTATGGTAATCAACTCTCAATAAAGACCATGGTCAATCACACTTACAAAATACAAATTTGTTGACTTCTTCATTTGACTCAGAGTGGGAATAGTGATTAACAAGTAACTATGGCGTACGTAGCGTGGGTAAATTCATTGATTGGGGGAGGGAGGAGGCACTGGTCTTACTTGTATTGTCGATTAAATGCGAAGTAAGGTGGGCAGTATATATACTGTGTATATATATATATATATATATATATATATATATATATATATTATTATAGGCCCTATTATCATCAAGAAGTGTGTAGGTAGAGGACGACGTTGCGTCTTTTGCACATGTGATTCATTTCTCTCTTCCTCTTCAATCTGTTTTTTCTTCTTTAAAAAAAAAATCTTCCTTTTAGAAAATATTTTCCCCATTTTATGGGATTGCAAGCCCCCCCCCCCCTCGATCCCCCACCGCCACAGCTAATATTAACTCCAAGTATGTGTTGATAAAAAAATCATAGATTATTATGTGAATAATGGGATGTGTAGGCCTAATAAGGAAATTGCAAGAATAATTTTTGTTTTGTTTGTTTATAGTCAACTTCCGGATGTATTCTTTGTCGCATGAAATTATCATTGCGTTTATAATGTGTGCTTCGTGAGAATGGATGTGACCTATACGGAAATCAGATTTGACGTCAAGAGCACTTCTCGGTTTCGGTCAAAGGCGTAGCCCCCCCCCCCCCATAATTTAGCAGTGTGTTTGTGTGGGCGGGGGGGGGGGCAATAAACCCAAACCAATCGTACAGCCTGACGGTAGTGAAGTGAAAGAAAGAACTCAAGAGAAGGAGAAGATGAAAACACAGGCACTGAAAATGTGTGAGATGTCATGGGACATCGTCTGCTTGTGCAAGTCATGTCCATACTGTGATCTCACACATCTCAGCAGCGTTCGGAGAGCTCTTCAGGTGCTATGCCGGGGCTGTATTTAAGCGTTTTGTAATTTATAATAATCATTACTTCGAATGTTTCCAAGCATTGAATTTTGATTACCTTGTCGAATCAAAGTTTCAACTTTGCAATAATGAAAATAAAGTCAGTTTTTAAAAGCAATGAATATCTACTTTTGCAACCCAGTAATTATGTCCTACACTGTGTGTCCTCCATAGTTTACCGTACATCTGACCAGTGAGCTTGCCGCCCCAACCCTATTTTGAACCAGCCCTCCTTTTCTGCCTCAGAAAGGGAGAGATGCCAAACCAATCTAGAGGACTTTTATGATCATGATGCCAAGTAAACTTGGAATTTTGAGAGAAATAACAAAAATTATAGCCACTTTACCGAGCGCCCAAGGGGGGGGGGGGGGCTAACAGTAGTAGATATCGATGCAACTTAAGATGCCATAACCATCATTAACATCATTATCTTCGTCATCGTTATCATCACAGTCATCATCACTATCACCACCATCATCTTTCTCACCTACGCACTCTTCCTCCTTCTCATCATGATCATCCCCGTTTTCCCATCACATTATCATCAGCATCATCATCACCATGTTTTTTGTTTCATCCTCATCATCGTCATCACTGTCTTCTTCGTATTCTTCTTGGTACATCCTCACTCACATCCTCATAATCAACATAATGTTCCTATTCCTCGTCATCCTCTTTATCCTCATCTTCGCCATCAACATCTGTATCATTAAATTTACACCCGCTGTCAGACAAAAGCCTCCAAAAGTCTGATGTTGTTCAGGGACCAGTTTCACAAAGCCTTTTTTCAATGACAAATGACAAAAGTCAGAGACAAATCTGCTGATAACCAATGAGAAGCAAGGATCTCAGTAGCTTATAACAAAAAACAGTCATTTGTCACTGATGACAAGTTTTGTGAAACGGGTCCCGATTCTTCACAAGCCATGCTTATTCCTTCTCGTCTATCT
>JAVYIG010018406.1:0-20188 GCA_035222895.1 Strongylocentrotus droebachiensis | reverse complement strand
AACTTGACTGGTTGAAGAGTAGGAAATACATGTGAACACTTGATGAGTGTTCATAGGGTTGTTTTTGTTTGACAGCTGGAATGAACATTTATCAATTTGAGAAGTATAATTCTTTGTAAAGTCTTGCATGTGTGTTTTTATGAATATGTTGTTTCAAACAAGATTATTATTGCTCAGGAGGTATAAAATGTTGCTGCCTGTGTTTAACTTTAAGATGGTAGAAATGCTTGTTGCTGTAGTTATCTACAGACTTCATTTTTGTGATGCTGTGAGTGCAGTCTCTCCCTCAAATTTAGCACATGGGCACAGGAGTGTTTTCTAAAATTCCTTGGTGCCCACATCATGTTATTGTCTAATCGTACCTTAACTTCTTCTATTTGTTTGTTCTTTTGGTTTAGTCAGAATACAGAAAGCGTGGATTCCAGGAGGTAATTTCACCCAACATCTACAACAGTAAGCTCTGGATAACTTCAGGACATTGGCAACTTTATGATGTAAGTCCCACCATCAACTTAACCTTTATTCTACTTGCAGTGAAATGTATCTGTAAACACAATTTTACCTAGCATATACGGTACTGTCCATACATCTCAGATTGGTTAATGAGTGAATTTTCTAGTCTTTTTGTCATGGTATCACCCTACATCTACACAACAGTATTAGCTGTAAATGACATCAGGACATTGGCGACATTATGCTGTAAGTTTGTTTTTTTTTCATCCATAAACCCCTGTGCTACATGCAGTGAAGTAAACTTTTAAGGGCCATTGAACTCGGCATATACTGCTTGTATATCTATGAGATACATGTTTGTTAAAAGGAGGACATTGTTTTATAGCAGTAAGTCAAAAGAATAATTAATTATGACTGAAAGTAGAGTATGGATCCCTTTCTCGTGGTCAAGACTTGCTGTTTAATTCTATATCAGTAAGTTGGAAAACAGAAAGGAGAGCAAACTATCGCATTGTTTTTCCTGAACACTCTAGACTTTTTTGGTTGAAGAGTTGGAACTACATGTGTACATTGATTTGTTCGTATTTGTTTTGTTTTGTGCATTGTTACTGTTAGCTGTCATTTATGAAACGCATGAATAGATGCAAATGATTGGCTAGGAGATGGTCACATGCCATGCACTATTTTTACTATCTTTTAAAGTGAGTGTGTGAGAGTTTTTCGTTTTGTTTTTATTTACATCTCCAGGACTGCATGTTCCAGATTGATGTAGAGAAGGAGAAGTATGGTCTGAAAACCCATGAACTGTCCTGGTCATTGGTAAGTTGATCTGATCTCCCTTCTCTAGCTTTTCCCCAATAAACTTTTGATAGTTTCTGCCACAATGAAACTGCATCATCAGAATTTGGCCTTACCTTCTAAAGGCCTTAATGAATTCAAGACAACCTTTGAATATGATGGTACCTCCTTCACTGGCTGGGCATTTGTCAATCCCTTTCTCGTGGTCAAGACTTGCTGGTTATCTTTCGTATCAGTAAGTTGGAAAACAGAAAGGAGAGTAAATTTATCACATTGTTTGTTCTGAATACTCTCAACTTGACTAGTTAAAGAGTAGGAAATACATGTGAACATTTGTTGTTGTTGTTTTTTTTTTCTTCTTTTTCCCAAAGAAATGCAATCATTCTTGAAAAGAACAATACAATAGATTTGAACAAAGTACATGTTGTGACATATCGGTAAAACAAACATTGTTACATCAGTTGCACATGTCTCCATTTATCTAGTAATACAACAAAATTATTGCGATAGAAAGAACCTGTTCAACTTCATAAAACTTTTAAGCATCTTCTTAAAAGAATTCAAAGATAGCCGTTCCCTTTTGCATTTCGCAGAGAATATATAGTGTTTTGCATATCAAATGACAAACTTAAAGATAGATTGTTGGTTTTTGTTGCTTGTTTCAGCCTGATCTTTGACACTCGTCCACGCTCTTGGAGAGAGCTGCCTCTGAGGATGGCTGACTTTGGCGTGCTACATCGCAACGAGCTGTCTGGCGCCCTCAGTGGTCTGACGAGAGTAAGACGGTTCCAGCAGGATGATGCCCATATCTTCTGTCCCCAAGATCAGGTAATCAACCACAACCAAGTTTGAAGTTTCATTTTGGAGCCTCTCTCTCTCTCTCTCTCTCTCTCTCTCTCTGTCTCTGTTGTCCTGTGTTATCTTTCTTCTCCCCATATCTTTATCACTAGGGAGCGTGTCACAAAACCATAATAATAATAATAATATTCGGTTCTTGTATATCGCATATCACATACAACGTCTCTATGCGCTTCCAAAGAGCTTTGGAAATTATTACCCTAGCTTTAGCTGTGGCAGCAGTAATCAGCGCATATTGCATTTCAAGGAATAATAATACCAGGTACCCATTTACCTCACCTGGGTCAAGTGTGGCAAATGTAGATTAATGCCTTGCCAAAGGACATTAGTGACGAGGCAGGACTCGAACCGCCGACCTTGTGATCTACAGTCCGGTGACATAACCAGCATAATAATGCCTGTACATCTCTGAGATACATGTATGTTAAAAGGAGGATAGCAGAAAAAAGACAATTTTACTTTGCATATACTGCCCATACATCTCAGATTGGTTAATGAGTGAATTTTCTAGTCTTTTTGTCGTGGTATCGCCCTACATCTACCCAACAGTAAGTTGTGGATGACATTGGGATATTGGCAACATTATGCTGTAAGTCTGTTCATCCATAACCCTCTGTGCTACGTGCAGTGAAGTACTTTTAGGGCCATTGCACTTGGACCATACTACCTGTATATCTCTGAGATACATGTATGTTAAAAGGAGGACATTGTTTTATAGCAGTAAGTCAAAAGAATAATTAATTATGACTGAGAGTAGAGTATGGATCCCTTTCTCGTGGTCAAGACTTGCTGGTTAATTTTATATCAGTAAGTTGGAAAACAGAAAGGAGAGTAAACTATTGCATTGTTTTTCCTGAACACTCTAGACATTTTTTGTCGAAGAGTTGGAACTACATGTGTACATTGTCTTTTTATGCCTCCGTTACGAAGTAGCCGGAGGCATTATGTTTTCGGGTTGTCCGTCCGTCCGTACGTCCCGTCCTCGTTATCGCGTTATCTGAAGAACCGATTGATGGATTCCTGCCAACCTTTGGTCATGTATGTATCTTGCAGAGCCGATGAACTGATTAGATTTTGGGGTCACGAGGTCAAAGGTCAAAGGTCACAGGGCTCATTATGTATGCAAAAACAGCTCGTGATCGCGTTATCTGAAGAACCGATCGATGGATTCCTGCCAAACTTATGTCATGTATGTTACTTGCAGAGCCGATGAACTGATTAGATTTTGGGGTCATGAGGTCAAGGTCAAAGGTCATGCGCCTCATTATGTATGCAAAAATAGCTTGTGATCGCATTATCATTAGAACAGATTGATGGATTCTTGCCAAACTTAGATCATGTATGTATCTTGCAGAGCCAATGAACTGAGTAGATTCTTGGGTCATGAGGTCAAAGGTCAAAGGTCACAGGGCTCATTATGTATGCAAAAACAGCTCGTGATCGCGTTATCTCAAGAACTGATTGATGGATTCCTGCCAAACTTAGGTCATGTATGTTACTTGCAGAGCCAATGAACTGATTCGATTTTGGGGGTCACGAGGTCAAAGGTCACAGGGCTCATTATGTATGCAAAAACAGCTCGTGATCGCGTTATCTCAAGAACCGATTGATGGATTCCTGCCAAACTTAGGTCATGTATGTACCTTGCAGAGCCGATGAACTGAGTAGATTCTTGGGTCATGAGGTCAAAGGTCATGGGCTCATTATGTATGCAAAAATAGCTTGTGAACGCATTCTCATTAGAACTGACAGATTGATTACTATTTAACTCGGGACATCTTGCAGAGCCAATGAACTGAGTAGATGTTAGGGTCATGAGGTCAAAGATCAAAGGGTCATATATGTATATGAGAAATTGCTTGTAATCACGATATTCTGAGAACCTGTTAATGGATTAAAATTGAACTTGAATTTGAAAAATTTCTTCTGTTTTGGTTTGTAAAATTGCTCTATGACGGAGGCATCATTTCGACTGCGCGCAGTTGAAGTTCCATCTAGTTTGTATTTGTTTTGGGCATTGTTACTGTTACCTATCTTTATGGAATGCATGAGTGATTGGCTGAGAGATAGTCCCATGCCAATGCGCTATTTTTAATATCAACTGCACTGTGCAAAGTGCGAAAGCAAAAACTATGGTAATGCAGACTTAAGAGTAGCACAACTGCCATCGAAGGCTGCACGACAGCATGATTAAGTAAACTTTAATAATAAACCACCACACCTCTACGTAATAAGTACATGGTCACCAATGTGAATCGTGTGTATTGTAATTAACACAATATGCTGTACAGCTTTAACTAAATTTTGATAATGTTATTTGTAGTATTATTGAAGTTTTAATGCTGACTTTTGTCAATTTATTTTCTTGCAGATTGAGGAAGAGATAACAGGATGTCTGGAGTTCTTGCAAGCTGTGTATGATGTGTTTGGCTTCACCTACAAGCTCGCCCTGTCCACTCGGCCAGAGAAATATCTCGGAGAAATCGAGGTCTGGGACAGTGCTGAGAAGGTAATTTCATTTGTATTTGGAATGGGATACCTATTTTCTGCCGAATCCCTATTTACACAAACACTGCTGTCCTGTTATGGATTTTTATTAACCTTAAGTTTTAATTTTGATATCGCACTGGATTGCAGTGTTCAATTTCTACCAGGTACTCATTAACTATTACTCAGCTGCGAGTAGCAATATAGATTAATGTCTTGGCAAAGGACATGAACTACAAACCATGTGATCCACAGTCCAGTGACGTATCCACTAGACCACGACACCTCATATATTCCAGCCTGATATCACAGGCTTTTCTTTAACTAACTTCAATTTTCCTGAAAACTTACAGTAGATAATTGCCCCACGCTTGGAAGTAGTATGTGAAAGATTGCAATATTGCAAGAAAATTAGCAAGAAACCTCCAAATAGGTATAAATGGTGTGTACATTTTGCCTATTATCATTGCAAGTCCAACTAATATAAATTTGTAACCCCATATTCCCAAAAAGGATTAATTCAGAAACCACCCTATTCCGATAGACAATGGGTTAATATGATTGTGATGTTCTCAGATAAGTCTTTTACATCCTTTTACAATCTCCAACATTTAGATGTAGGTATATAAACATGAATTTATGGTATGCATGAATTTCAACTTTTAACATTGACAGTTATAGTTCTTACATCAGCGCTGCAGATACTAAAGAATGAGAACCACAGTTGCTGATCTTATGCTTTTGTTTAAATCTCTCTTGTAGCAACTTGAGAACACTTTGAATAAATTTGGTGCGGAATGGAAAATAAACCCTGCAGATGGAGCCTTCTATGGACCAAAGGTAATTATACCAGCTATTTTTAATTTTTCTCTCAATTCAAGAACATTTAAACTTTCCAGAACAATATCTCTGTTATATCTTATGTATCTTGATTTTTGTTTTAATGGTCATCTGCTTCTATAGCATCCCTTAATTCCCTTCATTGTGAATTTCCAAAATATTGTTTAAAATATTGCTGAAAAAAATGAAATTGTTTAGAGTAGTGAAGTAATATGAGTTGCACCCTTTCTGGCTCGCAGTAGATTACATATTGTTTATGCCAACTTTTTTCCTGTATTCTTTGATACTGTTTATCATTCAAATAAATTGTAAAAGAAAGTTTATGAGCTTTACAGATGCAAATGGTTCTGATCACATCCTTACTACAGTCGCATTGTTGTCCATATTAATAAAGTGAGTATTCAATCAATGTACTAACCAGCAGAGTTGTAATTTCTTCAGGTGTTCATAGTGTATCTCGTGCTGCTCTTAGAAGAATTATTCTCAATCATGCAGGAAGAAAATAGAAAGAGATTTTAAATTTTATTTTATCCTATTCCCATCTCTGCATTGATTAGATTGACATCACCATTCTGGATGCTCTTCGTCGCTCTCACCAGTGTGCTACCATCCAGCTTGACTTCCAACTACCTATCAGATTCAACCTCAAGTATTCAGCGTGAGTCAAACTTAAATCTCCACGCCTGTCTCTTTAGTCAAACTTAAATCTACATACCTGTCTCTTAAGTCATATTAAATCTACATACCTGTCTCTTTAAGTCAAACTTAAATCTCATACCTTTCTCTTAATTTTTACCCTGTCTTTGCAATGGGTAGCAATTGAAAAATTGAGTGTCTAACAATGTCTTGAGATTAAAATATGACTACAATTTTAGTTCAGACGATTGTTCAAAGCTTCTCCTTTTGGAAAAGTACTATGATACAAATGTATTTTCAAGTGCAGAATGGATTTGGTTGAAATATGTGGGAGTAAAAAATATTAGAAAATATGAATAAAAAAAATATGTAGTTCAGTTGAGGGCTAAACACTAAGATCCACCCATCCACACATGGCCCCAATCTGTAACTCCTGACCCCTCGATATATCATATGCCCCTTTCTCGTGGTCAAGACTTGCTGGTTGTATTTGTATCAGTAAGTTGGAAAACAGAAAGGAGAGTAAACTATCCCATTGTTTCCTGAAAACTCTCAATATGGCATGTTGAAGAGTAGGAAACACATGTGAACACATTTTAGAAGATTGCTTGTTCATTATTTATACCAGTAGGTTTCTTAACCCATTTACGACAATCCTTCCACATTTTGTTGTCTGGCTCAATAAATTTCCAACATTCATATTTTCAAACAGGATGCTCTGCACACAATCACCCTTTTCTTGGAATACATTTTGATGCAGGTACAATGAAACCTGTCTAGACCATCCAAGGGATACAAGAAAAGTGGTCTTTATAGGCAGGTGGTCTTTATATACAGGTTGCTTTTGTACATGTTTCAATGAGAAACCATTTTCAGGGGAATCAAAGACTGGTCTTCTTGTAGACAGGTGGTCTTTCTATACTGGTGGTCACTAAAGCAGGTTTGACTGAATGTATGTTTGATTTTCTAAAATTATACACATTGTTATAGGGAATGTAACCATTAATTGTTGTCATTTTCTGATCTGTGCATCATTTATTGACAGTGCTGATGGAACAGAGAAGCGACCGGTGATCATCCACAGAGCTATCCTGGGTTCAGTAGAACGGATGATGGCCATCCTCACTGAGAACTTTGGAGGAAAATGGTAAGAAGTTTGGTTTAAAGGTAAAGACCAGTAATGGTCATGCGATTGCATTGTGAAAGAAACGTTGTGGAATCGATCAGAAAAGGTTGATCACCTAGCATCTAGCATCTGCAAGGTTCTGGAATCATCAAAATGATAAGAAATTTGGCCCATTCTTCGTAAAGTTACAAGCACTATACACAGAAAGATGTATATGGGACTACCCTATATCTCTCACACGACCATGAGAGAAACAAATTTACCAAATATATGAATTAGTAGGCGGTTTCCCGGCAAATTTTTTATCATCATGTATTAGTCAAAACATATTCTTTCACATGATTGGTAATGAGAGCTTCCATTTCATTTTTTGAAATTGGGGCGTTTAAGCCCCACTGCACTTCTTATAGCTACTTGCGCCCTCTATATGGCAAACAATGCCTAATCGGTGACCATTGGTCCCCCATGGTCCTCTTTTTCTTATGTTAATTGAGAGCTGATTTGATGCGATAACCATCTGTCAGTGACCTTGCAGGGAGGTCTAATCCCCCCTGGCCAAATTAGTGCAGACAGGCTTTAAATTGTAGGTTGCCAACAATAAAGAAGGGCTGCAAGAATGACAAGCATATAGGAGGAACTTGATATTTGACACCTCTGAGGCTCAGTGGTCTTGTAACTGGGAGTTCCAGGGTTCTAAACCAAGTCAATGCGCTTGTGCCCTTTGGTAAGGCATTAATCCCCATTACCAAGTCCCTCAAAGAGGACTTCAAGCCGTTGGTCTTCTGGTTGCTTACTTACAAGCATATTCATGCTTTCTTAGCAGTCGGGTAGAACAATCATCATCGAATACTTTGTCAAATTGTTAATGAGCTTTGGTTTTTCTTCTTGTATTTATTAAACTCATGTAAATATAGATAGCAAGAAAGTTCCCAAGGACCCACTATCTGGAACAAAGTACCACAAAAACTTAAACAGTGTGCATCTTTACACAATTTTAAGCATAATCTAAAACCTCACCTGATGCAGAAAATTTGAATTTGACAACCGCAATTTTTTATGTGTGTAATTACCATTGTATTATTGTATTTTCTTTGTCCCTTTTTTGTTTTTGTGTATACATTTTTAGGATCATGTACTTATAAGTTTCTGTAAATTTGTTGATGATCCAACCACTTCGTAATTTCCTTTAGTGTATTTTCTATTTTATTGGTTTATCTATGTTTGCAAGAAATATTTATTGAATTCTTTGCCTTTGTATGTTTTTATGAAAGTGGTGAATAAATTAAATTAAATTCAATTCAAATCCAAAAGATGAGCATTATCTGGGCAGTATTTCCTTACTATTCTGAATTTTTCTATTACAAAGAGGGTTTTCTAGTTACAATTACTTATCATTTTTTTCTGACCCTCTTTCAGGCCCTTCTGGCTGTCCCCTCGTCAGTGCATCGTGATCCCCATCGGTCCAGCCTTCAATGACTATGCCGTCACTGTCAAGGACAAACTCCACAATGCAGGATTCTCCTGCGAAGCGGACACAGATGCAGGAGACACCATGAACAAGAAGATCCGCAACGGTCAACTCGCTCAGTTCAACTTCATCCTGGGTGAGTTAGTAGGGCTCAAGTTGTTAAAGGGAAAGTCCACCCTGATATTTAAGTGACTCTGTAACATTGCCTCAGGTTCTGAAACAAAATCCTGGATGTAGCTCATACTTCAATGATAATTATAAACCTTTAGGTCCGTCAGGAACCCAATGACCTTTACAAGCCGATTGTCTGTCTGATTATCAAGATTTTTATGATTGGAAATCGAAAAACTGAATTTTGTGTTTTCCTAACGGTTTTCATAACACTACAGTCTATTGGGGAGTATGGTAAAAACCGGTCACTCAAAGATTTTTACTTTTTTTGAGGCACTTCTTAATCATTTTAAAGCGTGATTTTTTTAGGGCTTCAATATTACACCATATCACAGACACTGGTAACATGTAGGACCGTGTATCTCAGATTTAACATTGTTAAACGATCCCTTTAAATATGATGGTATCCTTCACTTGCTGTGTATTTAATTTGTCGATCCCTTTCTCGTGGTCAAGACTTGCTGGTTATCTTTCATATCAGTAAGTTGGAAAACAGAAAGGAGAGTAAATTTATCACATTGTTTTTCCTGAATACTCTCAACTTCACTGGTTGAAGAGTAGGAAATACATCTGAACATTTGGTGATTTTTCATAGGGCTTCAATAGTACACCATATCACAGACACTGATAACACGTAGGGCTGTGCATCTCAGATTTAACATTGTTAAACGATGCCTTTAATAGAAACATGCAAATGAGAGAAACGGGTTTAGTGAAAGTTTGAGCGAAATGTGATGAAAAATAAAAAACGTGAATTTTTGAAGTGAAACACAATTTTGCAACACTGACGCATCTTGCGAGCTTGTCTCCAATTTGCTCTGTACAGAACATTTCTTAAACTTTCATTGTCTCAGTCATTGATGATGAAATAATTTATTTTTATACATGGGTTGTGTAGAAAACATATTTTCATCAATTATATTTAGGGTGAATGTATGATTGAAAATTTACATAAGGGAAACTATAACACTTTTACATTTTTGATTTTTTTTAGTAAAGGGCAAATGGGAAGCTGAGGGGAACTCACAAGATACGCCACAGAGTTGCTAATTTGTGTTTGATTGATCGCACCTTCAAAAATTCATAACTTCCATATTTTTGTCATCCGTTAGCCTGGGATTTATGGTTTTCATAATGTAATATTCTCTTATGTCAACATCTTTGTCATTTTGTTCGTCTTTTGTTACCAGTTGTTGGTGAAAAGGAGAAGATGAATGGAACAGCCAATGTGCGTACCAGGGACAACCAGGTCCACGGTGAGAAGTCCATCGATGAGATCATCACCCGATTCAGCTCTCTCAAGGAATCCAAGAGTAATACCAGTGAAGAACCTTTCTAAAGACTTTCATTCTAAAGGCCTCTATTCTAAAGGCCTACATTATAAAGCCCTCCATTCTAAAGGCCTCCATTCTAAAGACTCCATTCTGAACAACCTCACAAAAACTTGCTGGAAATCATCTTCAATGAGAAACAAAACTTTCATTTGCTCTCATAGTGGCCTGTGTTAATTAAACACATTGTGTCGGGCCTACTTACCTACTTATTTTGTATCATTACCAGAACTCAAGCTTATCTTTAAAGCCCCACTGCACTACTTATAGCTACTTGCGCCCTCTATACAACAAACAATGCCTAATCGGTGACCATCGGTTCGCCTTTTTCTTATGTTAATTGAGAGCTGATAACCACCTGTCAGTGACCCTGCAGGGAGGTCTAATCCCTCCTGGCCAAACTAGTGCAGATAGGCTTTAAGGGATATGATTCTAATGAGTAGTTATACAAGGTCAATAGTGAATCATGCTCCCTGAGGCCAATGAATCTGTCTTACGCATGTGACTCAAGCATCGAAGCATTAACTTATCAAGTTGAATTGATTTTGAGATAATGAAAATGTGATTTTAGTTAGTCGGTTGGATATATGTGAAGATGCCTTGTTCATTTTTTTCCCACTAATTTTATTTTATTTTCAAGAGAACTAGAAATTATTTATGATTATGTTCATAGTTTTTAGTAAACTAGTGTATACCAGGTATGAACAATTTGGCCACTGAAAATATGAGGCATATCAATATTTTTGGGGGTATTTAGGGTTATTAACACAGACTTAAAAGCGTTAAAAAAATGTTTACATCTATTGTAGGTTCATTGTGTTATTAGGCCTATTTAATCTAGACACTGCATATGTTCAGTGTTGTTCGAGGCTTTCGATTCTGAAGTGTGTGAAACAGCATTTTTTTTCACTGTACCACTCAAGGCTCATGTATGTGTAATTTGTAAGTAACTATGAAGGAATAGTATGTATTTCAATGAAAAAAACGCTATTCATCATTATGCTGTAATTGACTGCATAGGTGGCATTTTATGTTCCAAAATACTTTATCATTATTTTAAGTCCAAAGGCTCTCCAGCCACAAGCGTGCAATGTTACTCTGTCATGACCAACTTAGGCAAATGTATTTTGTATCCTTCAATTTAATTTGGCCTTGTGGTAACGATGGTGTTATATTTTTCTTGGTAATTACAAATATTCCATTTTGCATTTTTGTTGAAACTCCTCTTCAAATATGTCATAGTCAAGGTTGTAGAAATAAGAAACTGTTTTTGTTTTGATATCTGAAAACTTTTCATCTCATACACAGTTTACACACTTTATACACAATTGGAATTGAGTAACTAAACATGTCATGTAATGATACATGTATTTAGTATCAAGTAAAGGTCTGTTTATCATTATTTTTGTTTCATGTTGAACGTGCCTTTTGATATTAGTCGAGCACACTGCAGATTATTTTTGGTCTTCAGTAAGACATCCTTATAGTATGGTAAGATGATATGTCCATATCCACCCAGACAAGGACCGTGTACACAGAATTTAAACTGTTGTGAAGCAGTGCTAAAGTAATGTCTACTCTTTCTCATGAAATGATCTACTTAATACAAGGAATACTTTGAATACATTTTTCTTTTGCAAACCAATGCCAATTCCAAAAGTACATTACACTCAAGACTAAGTTTGAATGTGTAAAAAAACGTATGACTTTGAAAGATTTCTAAATACAGTATGAAACATTCATTTTTGTCATTAATTTTTAAACAAGTTATTGGTGTTGGGGGTAGCATATCATGTATAGTTCTTCATTTTTAGTTTTGTTTGAATTTAATTCAAGAGAATTATGCTTTTTAATTGCAATATTGTATTCTTTATATGAATGTTACATGGTTAGGTCTGCTAGTCCAGTGAAGGATAAATTATGTATTAAATGTACATGAAAAGACAAAGTAAATTGCATGGAAATTTCATTATTGCTTGCTGAAATATGGAATTCGGATCAAAATGGGAGGAAAGATGGGGGGGGGGGGGGGGAGACAGAAAGTGCCAGAGAATTAGAGAGGACAAGAAGAGATGATAAAAGAGAAGGCAGAGTAAGAAGAATTATGGAGAAATGGAAATGCAAAGAGGGGAGAAAAAAAGACTGCAGAAAAATGGAGAGATCAAGAGGAATTAAGAAGAAAAGAAAAATTGAGGGAAAGAAAGTTGAGAAAAGAGAGAAATACGTTAAAAGATAGAAGAGATGACAATATTCATGAGAAGGAGGACTACCAGAGAAGTGTAATGATTGAGGGAAGGAAAGACAACAGAAAAGGAAGAAGACCAAGTGATGGAAAGAAAAGAAAAGAAACGTTACGAGATTGGAAACTGAGAGCAGGAAAGAAAGACAAGATTGAAGAAGAACATTTCGACTTTTGCACTTCATGTGTCCTACAAGAAAGAAGCATTGCACATTTATGTTTGAATTATTCAATATCGAACAGAAATAATATACAAGAATGAAGCAGAGTTATATTTCAATGTTTTTATTTTCTACATCTTTACCTTCATTCACTAAAAGGTACAAGCAAATATGGCTTGATAATATCATATACATATAAATATACAAAATGAGTGCCACAAAATCTATAAGTGTGGCAAGCTGTTAATATAAAAAATTATAATACCATGATATGATAGTAAATATAAGAGTATTGTAAATCAAGAAACTTGTGATTTTTTATAATAAATCTTTACGAGAGAAGCCAAGAACAAAAATACTGAATGATCAACTGGTAATTAAATGACAATTGGGGTTCAAGTTTTGGACATATATTTTTTGTTAAACCTATAATTCTGCGCTGGAATGCATTAGAAATACAGTTTTACATACTGTATCAGATCAACGTGAGGGTAACATTCAAACAGTATTACAGAATTGTCATGTATTTACTTGGCTATCAAGTTTACAATGCAACATTCACAGTTTGACAAGTATCATCTATGATCTTGCACTGAAGACTTATACTGAAATTGAAGTGCACCGTGTACTTGATGCTGTGCACAGAAAGTTATTTCTACGGTCTGTTCTGGAAGAACAAACTACAAACTTTAAAGGCATCAGTTATATCAGTTCTAGATATCAAATCCTCCGTTTCCCCCCAAGCAGGCTTGCTTCAAATCCTTTCAATCCATTGAAAACATAACTACCCCCAACACCTTCTTAATTTATTCATAAACCAAGGGCCAGCACCTTGTACCATTTAGAAAAGGGGCTAGATAAATCTAATGATGATTATCACTATTCTATTTTATTTCTGAAACCAAAATACTCTTGAGTCATTTCTTTTTTTAATTTCCTCTATATCTACTTTACCCTTGTACTCCCCAACAAGTTCATAAGTCAAAATAATATATTGGCAGCCATTTTTACAAAGGCTTCCAAATGATTTCCCCAAAAGATTGCAATTGGAAATAATGTTCAGTTTGTGATTTGGTGTCCATATCACAGGTACTAACAATATCAAAAGAGCCTCCTGATTGACATAAATTGAACATGCGAGAAATAAGAATTGCTTTCATGATTCAATACTTAAACAGAAAACTTTCATCGGTTGGGAGTAATCATAATATAGGTTCAAGCTTCTACCAATCTTAAAATTTACTAGACAAGCTTCAATACTGCCAGGGTTCTCCAGCAAGAGTTAGTAATCTGGTAAATATTTTACAAATGGTTGCATGGAGTTGTGTCTCTTTCAGTAATTAAAGTTCAATAATTCATCAGTCCAATTATAACTGGAATATGAGGATTATGTATTCTCTTAGAAGAACATTCACATGTTGCCATCAGCTTAGAGAATCTAATTGTCCTTGTACTGTTTCCAACTGAAAGAAATAAATATGAAGAAGAAAACAGAAAAATATAGTAACTGTGATGGGAAAAAAACAATACATGTAGGCTCAAACTAGGCAATGCACAGAAAGTTAATATCGACATCAAGAAATGCACTGTAAATGCTACAAATTAGGAAAATATTACTGAGCCAATGAACACACAAAAAGACAACAAAAAATAAAATGATAATAATACTAATTCTAATATAAAAGAAGGCATAGTCCTATTCAAGCTCCGAATTTGAAAAGGCTAAATTTTAATGAGTTCATTTGAAAGTAGCTCATATGTTTTTTTTACAAATATGGTATTATGGATTTAGTTCAACTTTGAAAAAAAGGTAATTACATTTGTAATGTTCTCCATTCATATGATGTACTTTTCTTATAAACTGAAAAAGAGTGTTATTTAATTCATGGAATTCCATGGATACTGGGTGTCCATTTCAAATGACAATATCACGGGCCAAAATATGGATAAAACTGTGACTTGGTGAGTTATGCAGTGCACCCAAAACATCAAATAGCTTAATTTGTGAAAAAAGACATGTTTAAGGGTAGTACCCGGTAGAATGTGACCGTCATCGTTGGTCAAACAGTTTTTGAGCGTCAAGTAATGCCTGGCTGGGAAGCTCCCCAGGGGGTGGAGATTGTGCACACAGTGTGTGCAGGCAAGTATTGAATCCAATGACCAGGGTAATAGTATATCTGTAGAGCGCTTTGAGACATCATAGATGTATTAAGCGATATATAAAAGCAGAATATTATTATATTACCTGGTTATAGAACGCAAAGAGTTCCTCATGAGTAAACTCCATTCGTATCCTATCTTTGTCTCCATGATCGGTAGTAATTCCCAGCTCTAACATGGCATTGGGCATCTTGAGCTTGGTTTGGTTCTGTTGTGACATCTGAAGGTTCAGCCTCCAATTCACATCCGTCAGCTGCAGCGTTGCAAAGGATACAAAACATAAATGACATATCTACCAGTAAAATTTCACAGATACTGGAATATGACCTTCACCTATGCAAGATGAACTTTGACGTCTTATTGCAAGTTTAATGTGGTTTCAGCCACTGGCAATATATAGAGTACATGGAACTTTTCTTCCTAAGCTTAATACTAAGTGGGGGAAAAAACCTTTGCTCATGCAGGGTTTTCACTGTGGAATGCTATCCCTTGAGATATCAGCAGATCAGTTGAAGTGTTTACAAATAATCTTAAAACGTATCTGTTTAATTTGGCATAATTAATTGTTCTGTTATTTTTGTATGTTCTTCCTTACTTCTGTTCCTTTGTTTATAACGCAAATGATGCTTTAATGTGATCTCCTTTTTTGTATTTTTCTTCAAAAGTGCACCTTGAGCATTTGATTTCAAATGGATACAGGGCATAACAAATCCCTTATATTATTATTTTAATTACATGGTCTCTTCTTCTCTCACAACACCACTATCTTTTGTTCTTTATTAGTTATCTTACACAACCCATTTCATTCATAGAGACAGTATTTCCTGGCTTTGTAAAGTCCCTGCATAAGATTCTAATATCATGTACTTTATGTTTGGGATAACAACAACTTCTTCTTTCTCTAAATATGAAAATTGTTGCAAACATAGTGAGGATTAAACCTGTAATGCAACATTAGAATGATCACTATCAAACAAATGAGAAAAAAAGAACTTGTATTGTAAAGGCAGGATTATCCAGTTATTTATGTATTTCAAACAACAATTGTTTTCTCTCACCTACACTGTTTTTGTGAATATCCTGACAAGAAAGACAAAACAAATTTATCGAAATACAAAAAATGAGTTTAAAATCTCACTTACCTGATTTGGAGAAAGTGTTCTTTTTCTGAGTTTCTCAACAACATCTTTTCCAAGTGATGTCCAAGCTTTGGTAAACAGAGATACCTGTAGAAAGCCAAAGAGAGAGAGAGAATGAAAGATGCTTTCATTAATCAAATAAATAACATCCATTGAGATGAAAATTATGAATGTATTACAAAGCCTCATCTTCTCAATCTAAAAAAATACCAAGGAATTGGCATGCTCACAATCATCCAACAACTCTATGAGGGTACAATGTTGATATTATAATTCCATGTGTGCATGTACAGCACAATACATGATGCACAATAAGCACTACATGTAGTTTCAACAAAATGTCCAGTGAGGGGAAACAAGAAGAGAGCGATCTTCCTGTATAGATTATCATCACTTCATTAAAGCAGGTTTGCATTGTAAGCAAAACTTGATCTAAATAGGTACATGAACTAAGTAATCACTAATAAAAGTTTAACTGAATAGGAAAAGAGTAAAATTGTCTTCACTTCACAGACAGGGGTCACACAAACAGAATGGCAATTTTACTATGGCAAGATTGAGCGTATGACTCGCCTTTTCTTCAGCAAGATGTATGCTTTGAAGCTGCTGAGAAAGGTTGGCTGGTTTGGTCAGATGATATGCTGCCTGGAAGAAGAACATAATGCACTTAAGATTTAATCATTGTATTTACATGCTACAGCTGCATATACATGTTTAATTTTTTGTTTATTCATCTGTGATGCATCCAAGAGCTTGTCTATCTATTCACATTTTTCACTTTTCATATCATGTTTCAAGCTTATTTCTCTACAGGTCTTCTAATTTCCCATCTGTTATGATGGAAAACTCATTAAAACTCCTTTTAACAATTCAATGAATATCTTGTATAACTACTTGTAAACCATAATCTTCCTGAATGCAAACATGCATGGTACTAATACAACTTGCAAGACTTTCAAGATAGAAAGAATCATCCCCCCAAAAAATAATAATAAAAAAAAAAAAAAAAAAATCAAGTAAACAATTTAAAGCCATTTTCTAGAGAGTTGAAGAACCATGCATATTTAAGCTTGGGGGTATCTTTACAATAAAATGCAATGTAACTTGACGGAACTGACCTGTTCAAGGATGAAAGCCGTTGTCTCTAAGACAAGTTCTAAGTCATTCCTTTGCATTCCGAGAGCATCTTCTAATTTCTCTTCCTCATCTTCTGTGAAGGAAAGTTCATCCTAAACAAAAAAATAATTATCACCAACTGTTAATTCTCGTTATCATCAATCAATATTATCCTCATGCACTTCATTCATTGATAGTAGTGAAAGGGAAAATGGAATGAAAACATGTTGAATGGTCTCATAATTATTCTTTTGTGGAGGAATGTTCATAATATAAAAAAAGAGCAACAAGAATTAATTAACATTTTCACTAATCATGATCATCATCCATTTAACAAATACATTTAGTTATGGGGGTGAATGGGAGACTGATAAGTCAAATTCAAAATATTTCAGAACATATGAAATGTGTAAATCTCTGCATATGGACCCTCTACTTTGTACAGAATACAGAGGTTTTGACAGTATTGGTGAGTGGAAGGGGGTATTTTATAAACCAAATTCGTTTTTTAAAATATTTTAACTCGTCTGCATTTCTTCCAACAGATTACTTGTGCTCTACTGTTTTGCATAAATATTCCTAATTGAAAGATTCCAGATTCCAGATAATTTATTGTCTGATTTTAAAAGATAAGCACTATTACAACTAGACCGAATTTTCCGTCTCTTTCGTTCGTTAGCCTCTTATTGGGGTAGGGTCGGCCGGCTCTCTCTTTAGAGACGGAAACCGTCTATACACATTCCCTTGATAACGCCACGGCCATTTCAGGTCGTAGCGTTTTGCCCCCAAAATCCCCCAAAATGTCATTTTACCTCGTGCATATCCAAATGTAAATTAGGCCTAGGCTATAATACATCGGTTCCACTTACTAACTTGATTGAAATAATCCGTTTAACGGTCCCTTTTAAGGAAATTATGGGTCAAAATCGACATCCATGTTGAAAATCTTGCAAGCCGTGTTAAACTCTCGCTGCCGGAGTCATCTAAATCAATCTCATCCCTTCTAGTCCACGCCGAAGGCAAAATGATTATGAAGGAAAAACTGTGATAACGCCATTACGAACGTGTAGATGGCGCACAGGAATGTGTATAGACGGTTTCCGTCTCTAAAGAGAGAGCCGGCCGACCCTACCCCAATAAGAGGCTAACGAACGAAAGAGACGGAAAATTCGGTCTAGATCTATATTACAACTAACACAACAACAATATGATACGAGCTGTAATGCATCTTGATGCAAACCACTCACCCGAAGATGAAGTTTCTGAATAATCCTTTGCAAAAGTCGAGGAAACTTTGAAGAGTCAATCTCATTTATAAGACCGACAGCCTTCTTGATGCTGGAAAAATGAAACAAAAAACATGGACGATAAATTTAACAAAACTCTTACATAATATTTTGTAACATAAATTTCATATTGTATGTTACAAGGGTAATGCACATAAAACTTTGCGCATTGACCCCCTCTATATGGGGAATTTTAACAAATGTCAGTTTTATTAAAGAATGACCCAGACCAGAAGGTTATTTCTGTCTAGCCTAGATCTAGACCTAGTATATCTACTGCCTAGATCTAACGTTAGATCTAGTTTATGCCGGATTTGTGGTTGTGTTTTTAGTTTAGTTGATTCCAATAAAGATCCACCAAAATTTGGGTAAAATCTGTAACAAACATAGTATATCATAAAGGATCGAAAGAAATAAAATTAATTTTAGTCAAATAAAACAGCAATTTATATGAGAAAAAGAATGATTTGAATAATCAACACGACAACAGTCAACACAAAATCAAACAACGCGAGGAGGCGGTGCGGAGCGGCTAGCGACCGCCCGAGTCCGGGCTGGTTTACAGCTCACCGGAGTTATCCACCCACAGATCCCCGCAGGATTGTTTATTAGGATTTATCCTCGGATTCAGCGTTTAATTAAATCTACATTTACATACCTAGCAGTTTCCGTGAGAATCAAAGCCATGTCCACGTTATTTTGTAAATTACTTTCGTGTAGGCATCAGAAAATAAGGATTTTCTGCTCACTTCAATTCACCACTTGCAGGTTTCAATTTCCAGCTGTAACATAGACACCGTACAATGGCGCTCTTCAAAATGATCGACTCGTGACTGTGTCCCCCCCCCCCTTTTTCCGCATTTTTGTCCTTCAATTCAGATTATTTTTTAACATCACTTAACTCTCTTAACATGAACATATCCCAAAAAGGATAAAGTAGGGCACTTATCATTAGGAAAAGTGGCACTCGTTAGAAAGGAAAAGGGACACATGTGAAAATATAAGGTGAGAGATGTATAAAATAGGGGAAGGGGCACTTCTTACAAAGTAAAAGGGGCATCTCTCAGATTTGAATAGATCTAGGGCAATTATCAGAGGTGAAGGGGGCACTTATCAAAAGTGAAAAGTGAGAATGGAAAATGGAGACTTATTGCAATGGCAAGTGGGAACTTGTCGAAGGAAAAGCCGCATGTGTCAAAATAAAAGGGGCACTTATCAGAGGTGAAAAGGGGAAGGAGCAAGTAAAAAGGGCACTTTTTCTATGTAAAAAAAAGGGTACTTTTGGGGTAGGCCTACTTGAAAAGGTGGGGGGGGGCACTGTGCCCCCTGCCTGGGCTGTAATAAAAATATCAAATAATGAATAAATGATAGAACTCAGATATTGTGTATATTTTGACAGTAGGATAGTCATGACTGTCACTCTATTAAGGGAGGTACGTGGGCACGCCCCTCAAAATAGCAAAATAAATAAGTAGATATTTTAACAAAGTTTTGGTAAATATTGAAAATTGGCTGGATAGTGATTCTTTACAATTTTGATATATTTGGATGCCCATGTGGATGTATTATAAACACTAGAAAATTTAGCTCCTTAAACACTTCTGCTTTCGAGAAAAATTGAATATAAAAATTTACCGGTGCTCCCGGTAAATTTTGATAAATTTCAAATAGCGCCTACGGCCATACAATGGTAGCTGAGACCATGACAATCTCAGAATATGTAGTTTTGATATATAATTTCCAAACGGAAAAGCCAATCGGTCGATTATAGTCAAGAAACATTGTTTTATAGTTAAATTAATATCTTGACCTTGAGAGGGAGCTATACAACATAAAGAGTTAATTATTTACAATTTCATCACTTAAGATTCCATTTCAACCGCGACAACGATCACTGAATATTGTAGGATCGCATATGC
>JAVYIG010018405.1:0-20193 GCA_035222895.1 Strongylocentrotus droebachiensis | reverse complement strand
CCAAGGGGAGGGGGCCCCGTCTCCAAATAATGGTAAAATTACCGTGTTTTTACCCGTTTTCCCTCAGGTGATGGGGCCAGGGCCCCCCTGGATCCGCCACTGCCCCCCCCCCCCCCCCCCCACTTATCAGGATATTGTTGGTAAAATTGCGCTGCCGTCGGGAAAAGGGAGAGTAAAAGATAAGAAGGAAAAAAAAGGAAAGGAAAAGAAAGGAAACAGAAGAGAAGAAAGACAGAGAAAGATGAAAAGGGAAAAAATTGAAAATAGAGAAAATGAAACAGAAGAAACGCAGTCAGTCCGCAGCGCCCGCGAATTCGCACGTATTTATACAAGTCGTATGCAAGCTATGTACGGTAAAAACGGACAATAAGCAGAAAACATTGGTACATGAAAATTATGATTGCATCAATGTTTCTCTATAGATTTTTTTCATTTATGTACCAATATAAAGAGGATAGACCAAATAATCCATCTTTACAAAACATCAAGATATTTTTTTAACGTTAACATGCTTTAAAAAGAGCATTTAAAACAGTCTAAAAAACACAGCAACTTAACGATATGCAGCATTAAAAAAAAATATGAAAACGCTACTGCATCAAACAGTAAATTGGTTCATTGTGATGATAAATATACAAACTTTCAAACCATCACTGTTTCCTTTGTTTTAGTTCTTTATATCGGTCAGGAACACGGTAAATACAACACCATGTTCATTCCAACATATTCAACAGCGGTGACACTGCCGATATGCGTGGGTCATCAGAGTATGACGTCACCCGCCGACCGGGGGATACTACGTTATATCTAGCTTTGCGTCGATTATCGATGTTCTGTGTCCGTGCGCTGTACATGAACACGCACGGAGGATAGACGGTGATTAGGGATATTCACGTATTACTCTCGGGTGCGTAACCCCCGGACGTAGAGGTTTTGTACTGCCCCCACATACTTATTATTGTGTATTATACTCATGCGCTACTTAATAATAGAAGTCTACAGAGAGTACAAGTTGGATGCGGATACGTACTCAAGTACAATCAAGTACACTATAGAATACCAGCTCTAGAATGAATAGGGGACAGTGGGGAGGGTTTAAGTGTCTTTATGTGCCATTTTTGGCCAGGCTTTGATATCATTTTAACTAAGAAGACACATTTTCTTTCTCAAATGTTTATTTATGAAAATACAAACTTTCGGGGGGGGGGGGGGTTGGGGGATGCGATTGGCATTGGTATTGTGATTGAAAAAAATGAAAATATGATTGTTCCCATCCCTGCTGATAAATTTCATGGTTTTATTGCAGGCGGTTGGTTGTAAAAGTTATGAAATGTGTTTTTATTTAAATTGTAAACCATGGACTAATGAGAAGAGCCTTAAACATTTATTTATTTTGGTAATCCCCAGGCATTCTTTGATGGTAATATTTTATTTGATGGTTCTTTTGTCAATTTATGTAACTCCAGTTCATGTGTATTTTTAGAAATAAAATAATTACAAAATTCTTTCCCTTATTCGCTTTTCTGTTTGATTTTGTTTTATAGTGACCCGCAAAATATATATGATCGTTTATTTTCTGTTTTTGTTTATATGGTAATGACCATCGATATAAATTTTAATGTGTGGTGGGTTGAAAGGGTGCAAATGAAATTAATAATATTCTAATTTTCACCTTCAACATCATTATCACAATCATCAAAGTCATCATCGCCATCACAATCATCATCATCATCATCATGATCACCACTATTAGCATCACCATCATCATAATCACCATCAGCATTATCACCATAGCCATCACCATCATCACAGTCAGCATTATCACCATTGCCATCATGATCATCGCCATCATCATAATCACCGTCAGCATTATCACCATACATGTAGCCATCATGATCATCGCCATCACCGTCATCACCATAGCCATCATGATCATCGCCATCGTCATCGTAATCACCGTCATCATTTTCACCATAGCCGGTTAAACAAAAAATATATTATTAACACTACTACTAATGATAAATAATTATAAATGAAATAGGACTAGGAATAACATTTCGATTTTATAATATTCATATTTTATTTATAAACTGACTTTGACATGTATGTTGAGAACTTGAGACCATTACTTGCATAAAATATGTCGCTGAGAATAAAAGTATTATCAGAGTAAAACATGTTTAAATTGTATAACGGTGACAGTTCAATCAGTTTTTTATTATAATAAATGCTTTATTCATGTAAAGCTCCGGAATCCCACCTTCGAAGTATCAGAGATACAAAAATGTAATCACTTGAAATGGATTTTCCTTTTACTGAAAGAATGAGCTGAACAAAATCCTTCTCGTCCTTCTCCCAAACTCCCCTTTCAAGATTGCTTGTTCCTATGTGAAGTCCAGCAAATGCTGATCCAGGAATGCAATGGAGACTAATGTGTGAAGTCTGTGTCTTAGAAGATTTGTTGTCAATGTTCCGCAAGTTTCGATGGTTGAGTACATCTGTCAGAAAAACAACAACATCTACATCTACATCTAAGGTGGTACTGGACAGGACCAATTGGTATATATGTCCAGACTTCCGTGGCATCGCAAACTGTCAACAAACATCACAACTGAGGGTGCAGAGTTCAAAAGTCAAAATAAAAAGGTGCTCATAAAAATACAGTGGGTTGTAGACATCATCTAATTTTTAGATGAAGTAGAGCCACATCAACGCTCTAGCCCGGCTGTGTACAGCTGCGCTGAGTGGTCAATCTGCATGTAGCTCCAAACTTTGGTATGGAAAGACTTGGCCGATGTTGACTCTTTGATGATGGTGGCTGGTAGTTGATTCCATTGCGTGATGGTACGAAGATTTAGAAGCTGTTCTTGTATGCTTCGGTCCTGGCAAATGACAAATGATAAAAAGGAATATAAAATGGCTTAGTTCAGGTATGGGGATTTAAAAGATCTGATCAAAGTAGCTAGCCATTTATGGTAGACAAAACCCGCTCGCATTCAAATTAATTTTTTGTAATTAAAACAAATTACAGGTGTCAAATTCATGAATTTTTCCCTTCATTTTTCCACATGTGCACAAGTTAAAATGTAAGTGTTTAACTTTGGATTTTTGTTATAATTCTCCTTTGTTCACATTACTCGCACAAGGGAAATGCTGCTTATTTATATGGCTGGTTGTAAAGTTTGAGTTGACCAGAACCAAAACAAAAGGCACAACCAAAGTTTGAGAATCCCTAAATTAATTATCTGAGTCTGACCAGACGCCAGAGTCACTGTTTAACTCTCACAATTGACTGTTAAATTCGTGTCAAAATAAAATGGATTAAGCATAAATATTATCAAGAAATCTTGCTAATTCAATAGGATAGTACATGATGTAATCGTAAGTCGAGGGCCCCAGATCAAATATGGCTTTGTTTTATGTCGGATCGGTACAGAAAAGGCTATGTATGGGACCGGTACGCGGTCACGGTGATGAATACGAAAGTGCGGCAATGTTGGCCAAACGTACACTTTTCGCGCCATATCGGCAAAAATGAGTGTTTTTAGCGTAGCCGTCACACAACTTCCGGTTGAAAATCGAAAAATGTGTAACTTTCATGGCCATAAAAGCTAATAAAATACATCGTGCATCAATCGAACTCTGCACTTTTTCACTTCTGCCAACATTGTTTTTGTGAAAAATCGAAGAATTGGGGAAAAACATCTCTTATATCGGTCAGGAACACGCTAAATGCAAGATAATGTCAGAATACCTCCTACGAAAGAAGGAAAATTGGACACATTTCAATGACTATTTACAATCACTCAGATGCGGTAAAATTAGGAAAATTTCATATCAAAATACGTAGAAAAGTATGGAGATACACTTACCTCTACATGTTACGCAGCACAGTGAAAGGCAAAGCAGCTGTGATAAAGTTTGTTGACCTGTGCAAAAGTCTCACGAAATCTCGCAAATCGCGGGACACGAAATACGACGGTTTATCGCACTTCCGGGTGCTGTATAAATTTGGTCATTCTGCCTAATTATCGCGGGCGTTGCGGACTGACTGAACGGGGGAATATGAAATAGAGGAGAGAGAGGAGGTAAGAGCATGAAAGAGGAGGGGTGGGAGTAAGAGAGATAGAGAGAGGGGGAGGTTGTTAGAGGGGTCTTCTCGTCGGTATTTCTCCTCTTCTTCTTGTACTTATTATCATTTCTATCATCATTATTATCTTGAATAAGTTTTTTTTTCTCATCTGTCTGTAAATATTACTACTTGAACTTATTAATTTTGTACATGTATGTCGGGTACCCAACTAGAAATTATTATTGTATACTGTTGTATAGATGTTGGAAGCTTGGCGAATACAGATAAATCAATCAATTATTCAATCAATTCTCGCTCGATCGTTGTGTACTATATGAATGCAGAAGTTTGAACTCGATAAGATGTATGATGTTGGTCATCAAATTGTTATTCCTTCCAACTGTGACTTTTTATCCGCTGTTACGACTATGAGAGAGGCTACACCTATAAAACTTGTATTTGCTCGAAGTTTCACCAGTAATCATTGTCAGTTGTCAACCTTACGATAATATCAGCAAAAGAAAACAGGGGATCAAAAAATGAAATTCAAGCAGATAGATATATAGATAGATATATATTTTATTGTCTTCTTCCTAAAAAGAAGAAACTTTCCTTCCAGGTGATCATACATAAAATTACACAACTTATACAAAATGTATAATATAAGTACAATCACATCAAAATATAAAATGCATAAAAAGTATGAATAAATAAATAATACATATAATACAAATTAAAAAGAACATAAGGATAAAGGAAGAAGACGAAAAGGAAGAAATAGAGAAGAAAAATAGAGAGGATAACAGGAGAATGTAGCCCCGGGGTAAGTAACTAAAAGAAGAAAAAAAAATCCTTTAAAAGAACAACCAATGCAGATTTACATTCAAATAAATTTCAACCTAATTATAATCGATCAGATCCACAATTTTTATTTAAATATTTTCCCTTCTATTTTCGAGATCATCTTTGATTGTAGATCTAGCCCTGAGTTCATGTATCTTGTATATTCCCATACAAAATACGGAACATGTAATGTATTGAAAGCCTGTAATCTTGGATGCCATTTTGAAACAAAATTTGCTTTATAAGTTGTTCACTATAAATGTCAAAATTAATATGCTAAATCCCCCAAAAGAATAGTTATTTTTAACCACAACATTAAATCAATATGAACCACAAGAACACAACATTGATTTTTGGAATAGCAGTTAACTTTTGGTTAATATTAATGAATCCCTGGCCAATTTAGAACCATATTAATGTTCTTGGTTTCCTCATCCTTCATTTACTTTTTCATTAGTCTCACTGGATTCTATTACCTCTAAAAGTCTGGGAATAGGCACCAAATTCACACCTAATGGAAATATCATTAACTTTTTCTGGCCTTTTTTGTATCTAATGACAGTCATTTTGGACTCCATTTTGGATTTCCAGGCTCCCCAAGTATTCAACAATATTTGTATTAGTCTCAATAGATTCTCAGACCCCGAATACCTGGGGAGAGACACCAAATTGATTTATGGGAATATTTTGGCTATGGCGGCCATCTCGAACGCCAATTGGTCATATCTTGGCTTCCTAAGTACTCAAAAAGTAGTAGTAGTAGTAGTAGACTTTATTGGAGAACTTGTTTAGCACAAGGCTAATCTACCACAAGGTCTTAACAGATTCTCTGTCCCTAAGAGCCTGGGGATAGGCACCAAATTCACACTTGCAGGGTAGATAATAATTGTTTTCTGGCCATATTTAGGCAATGGCAACCATCTTGGACGCCATTTTGAAAATAAGAGTTTTCCGAAGGGCAAATTCTACTAGAAATCATTGAAAAACCTTTTGTTGCAAATTTTTAGAGGTTATTTATGCCATTTTTATTGCCCTAGAATGACTACTATAGTGGAAATTAGTTGTTTTCATCAAAGGAGATATCAATGAACACAATGACACCCAAAAAGTAAGAACGTGGGGGGGTTCACGGTAGACCCCTCTGGCCCACAGACTATAACTCCTTTGTTTTGTACTATGTGTTTTTACTAACACAGTGGCTACAACTATGGGGGTGCTGCCTTTTTCCTCTTTGGGTCTGGCAAGAGAGAGGATGACACGATGACTGTTGCAGTAGGCTGAACGACGATGTGGCCTGTTCCAGCAGGCAACAACAACCCAGCAGGCAACAACCTCCTTTGCCGTTTCTTCAGGGCCATACAGGTGCCAGTGCACATGCCGAAGCTATGTAATGCAGACTGCAAGTGGCTATCTGTCTTGATTGCTTCAAATTGCTCGAGCATTGACTCTACAGCGGGCAGGAATGCTACTGGGTCCAAGTCCAGCTTATCAGAAATCTTGGATCCCATGCTTTGCAGGCGAGATTTGACATCAGCAACTATATTGGCAGACAGGTCAAAAGAAGAGAGAAAATTGGTTATGATAAATATATGTAATTATGTACTCAACTTCAAATGATAAATGGCTAACAGGAGGCCCATGCAAGCATGCTTAAGTCTGAAATGCTCAAATGTGCATATGGAGCCTAGCATGCACTGGAAGAGTGGATGTGGTTCTTTTCAATTATATGTAATAGGGGTTCACAATTGAACACATATAGAGTTCATTCCCTAAGAACGGTTTAGTCAATATTTGGTTAAAATCAAGCCATGTAGTTAAGCAGAAGTAAAAAAAAACTACACTCCATAAAGATGAACTGAATAATAATTGACCATCTATTCATTACAAGGACTGTTAAGAACATCAATCAGTCACGTTGCGAAAATTCACCCCTGTATAATTTATAAATCTCTCTATTATATCTCTCTAATATAAATCAGATAACTGCAAACAAAATTGTGTTAATTAATGGGAACAAAAATCACAGCAATACCAATTTTTGCTGTAGGAGCTTTTCGCTTGTTGAATGACAGTAGGCTGTCCACAGCTGCAGTTAAGTTTACATCCCTTGTTTCTGGCATCTCTTCAGGGACCGGGTTTGGAGAGTGTACCGGTAATTCCTCTACTGGAACGCTCTCCAAACCTGCAAACCATCCTTCCTCTGCTACCTCCCTCCCTGCATAAAACAAAATAATTGAAAGAAAATTGGTATGTAAACGAATATTCACAACACACTAATGAGTGAAGATAGTTCATAGGTCAAATACATGTAATTTACAGCTTTAAAGGGGAGTTGAGTTCCGGGAAGGGTCATGAAATATTCCAATTCATCTTTCAACATATTTGAATTTACACAAAGAGACATGCATAAATCAATTTCATTTTTTGACAAAAATAATTTAACACTGTATTTTCTCAAAACCAACAAATAAATATGGAGGAATTATGATGGAAGCTGGGCCATCATTTGAATCATATTTTCTGGCTAAAACTTTTCAGGAATTTTTGCATTTTAGAATGATTGTGCAGTAGTAGGAATATAAAAAGTAACATTTAACATAAAACTTAAAGATTTTTTTTCCATCGTCCTTCAACAATGGTACTGGTTCACTTTAAAAGCCGGCTGTACTAGTTCAGCCAGAAGGGATTAGACCCATAGCAAGGTCACTGACAGGTGGCTATCTCATTAATATAAGAAAAAGAGGATCATGGGGGACCAACAGGCACCAATCGGGGAAGTTTTCTATATAGAGGGAGCAAGTAGGTACAAGTAGGACAGTGTGGCTTTAAAATAATACCTGTTGCAATTCTATACAAGAGAAGTCTTGCATTGGTGTCTGTCAATAAAGGTACAAAGTTCAGTGAAGGTGTAGAATGAAAGCAAACAACGGCAGCCTGGTGCTTGCATGGGCCTCCTGTTCTCCCTATGTGGCATGTACAGCATCCCACATGAGTATTCACATGGTACTCAGTGTCAGGTTCGCTGTGGCTCACAACTTGGTACTCTGTTTCCGATATCTGCAAGTTAAAAGTCATCAATTTGGAAAGGGATGAAAATCAAATTAATAGACACATGAATTCTTTTCAAGAATTCTTCATGATTCTTAGAAATGCTGACACATGAAAGGAATTAAAGCAGCTTGCAGGGGGAGGGGTAAAGCTAGGAGGCTTCCAGATCCGCAGGAAACAACAGAGGAAGCAAGTCAAGGACCCTAGGATCCTCCTCCTTGTCCTCCACCTTCACACAGACCCACAACTAAAAGGGCAAGGAAGTCCAATACCAAGTACCAGTCTCCATCTTCTGATAGTTTTTGAGCGTCAAGTAATGCCTGGCTGGAATGCTCCCCAGGGAGTGGAGATTGTGTGCAGGCAAGCACTGAATCCAATAACCGGGATAATAGTATAATTCTATAGCGCTTAGAGACATTTTGTATCGAGCGCTATATTAAAAAATAAATATTATTATCACTTGCGTCAGTGGGTTATTATTGAAAGAAAGGCGAAGGCATCGTAGTCGGCACAAAATAAACCATTGGCCCTTTTTAATTATGTTCTGACAAATCTAGCGATGAGTTAATCCTTAGCCACATTTTAGGAACATGTAACTTCCTTTCAAAACTTCTCATCTTGGAGTAAAATTACATCAATCAAACAGTCTGAAACACATAGACTAGCTCCTTAGGACTTGTGTGTAGACAACTCCCCACTCAAGGTCCTTCGTTTAAAAAAAACATGTCACCTATTCCTGTGCACATTACAATAAAAAGAGCAGGGGCGGTATCGAAGACTATTGAATCTCTAATATTGTTGAATCTCTAATATTGTTGAATCTTCACCCTTTACATAACCCGAAAAAAATGATGCCTCCACCACATAAGTCAAGTGGTGCCAAACACATTAGTATAAGAAATCAAATACCGCCTATTATTTATTTTTTTCTGTCCAAATTTTGTTTTGCTTTATACAGTTGTTATATAACATGCTGGAGTCATTTTAAATTTCAAGTAAACCCTCCATATCACCCTTGAGTATAAACTAGTCACATGAATTCACCAATAAAATTATCATCCAGTTCTTGATCAAGTCACTTACTTTGGTGATGTCTTGTTCTGTAAGGCCATCACATGCATTGACCACGCTCTTGCTGCTAGGGATGTTGTCGAAGCGACCATTGGCCACATCCAGGATCCTTCTCTGGTAGTAGTCTTCAAGGCGGTTGGAGACGAAGTCCGCCAGTTGGGCGATGCTGAAAGCCTTGGTTTTAGACAGCACCTTGTCTCTCAACACCCGCACAGCAGCTTCACAGAAGTTGTTTGCGACATTGCTTAGGAGAGGCAACTCTGTTTGATATGAACAGGCCCACTCATTCTTCCTCTCATGAGCCCTTTGCAGGTAGTCTTTGAAGGACCTGGAAATGGTGAACATCAATATTGTTGCTACATGTAACTTATTAATGCAGATGAACGTGTTTTACCGTAATAGCAGTTGTATCAAACAAGCATTGGGTTATAGAGAGGGCTGTTGTTCACGAAGATGCTTAATTAGTACAATATTTTATTTTATCTGACTTTTAGTGGAACTCTATTTCTGTTAGGGGGCAAAAAATGATATTAATTACCGGTAATGCATTATAGGCTTGTTAAATTTCTTCCTAACCTAGGTTTATGCTTAATATCTAGGTATCACAATACCCAAGTTCCTCCGTAGTAAAAATTGAATTTTTCATAACTACTAAATATTGTATCACTGCAAAACTATTGATGGCTAATTTACAATTGTGATTGGATTTTTTTTTAATTGACTGCACTAGCTAATTACACTGCAAGTACTATATACAAGTAACATAATAGTTCATTAATGATCCCATTATGAATACACCCCTCATTATACCTTCCCTTTTGACAATCATATTTTAATGATCAATTATAGAACTGTACAGATCCTTATAGCCCTATACTGACCAACGCACATAAAAAATGGATAAGCTTACTTATGGAGTTTTGGATTGGACATGCTGGAAGCTAAGAAGGAGTCTGCTTCTTCTTCTGATGAAGCAAGAATCATCCTTCTCATGTGAGTCAGATGATTGGAGCGTTCTGAGAGGGGAATCTTGTTTGCTGCGCTCCACAACCATCTCCGTGTTGCTTGAAGGAGATGAAAGGAGCAAAGCAGTAGTGTTGATTGGGGGAATGCTTCGTTGAGAGCCCGTCGCTCTGCCAGGCAGTCATCGGTGATGAACAGCTGTGGACCGATGGTATCTCTGCCTCCAAAGCAGCCTGCTGGAAGGATGGTCTTGTACAGGTCTAGTGCAGCACTGAGGGTGGACTGTGTGTCAGATGTTGTTATCAAAACACCTGTAGGGTTGTAGAATTGAAGGTTCTAACTTAAAGTGGGATTGCACTACTTGTATCTGCTTGCGCCCTCTCTACAGCAAACAATACCTAAGTGGTGACCGTTGGTCCTGCATGATCCCTTTTTTCTTATGTTAATTTGAGAGCTGATTTGATGAGATAACCACCTGTCAGTGACCATGCAGGGAGGTCTAATCCCTCCTGGCTAAACTAGTTCAGATGGGCTTTAAGATGAGAAACTCAATCTTTCAGTCTTCAGACTTGTAAATCAAACAAAACATAAATGGAATAAAAACTGAAGAATTGATGCAAGACCTATAAGATGAAAAGAAACTTTATAACTGAACCAAAGTGACGGAAGCAATGAACAAGACGTCAGTATGATTTCTTTTGGATATTGTCTTTACCTTTAAGTTTTTTGTTAAATATAACCAAGTAGATGTTCTCAATTAATTAGAGGTAACCCTCATTTGCACCACCCTCCCCATTTTCAAGGAGATTCCATGCTCTTAGACATGATAACTACTCTCTTCAAGTTATAGAGCAAATTTCAGACCAGTAGTTTTCAAATGAGAAGTGAATAGATTTCTTTAATGTTCTTTGAAGTTTGATTAGTGACCCCCACAACACAATTGTTTAATTCAAAGAAAATTAAACAAATCCATTTCAAACCTGCTGGTCTGTTTGCTCTAAAAGTTGAAGAGGGTGAATTGTCATGCCTAAAGAATTCTACCCATGGATTGGTGAGGGTGTGCGCATGAGGGCTATACCTTAGGCTTTAAGATTCATCAAGATTCATTGATTATTTCTGAAGCTTTCACAGTAACAATGTATTTTAGCATAAGTAAATTGACATTTGCATGTCCTTTCATCTCTGAATGACTCCAAAATTAAATCACGGAAGTTACACATATATATGCATACAAATTTTCATAATTAATTGTTCTAAAAGAAAATAATTTGCAAGACTGAGGGATGCAAGCATGCATGTACGGACTGAAAGCTTGGGCATTGATTGATTGCCAAACGGAAACAAAACTTACCTACAGGAAGACCACCCACACATGAGTGTGTCAGCAGAAGAAAAAATTTGCAATCTTGCCTGTCCAGGTTGGTTGAAGCATCCATGAAACACAGCTCACTGCTGTACTGGTGTAGAACATGTACACGCTGCATTAGAGGTGTGCAGATGGCCGCTATCACTTGGTGGTCATCTGTGACGACCACAGCCATGTTTCCACTTGTGGCATTGTACTGGTCAGCCAGGTCTTTCAGGCTCTTTAGCGTCGTGTCTTCCCCACTGCTTGCGTTAACGGAATTCTCCTTGAGGACTTTCTGGTATAATCTGAATTAAGAAAATTAAAGGGAGTGAATCATGGCAAATACTGGTTAACGCTATATACGTCTTCTTTTGGAAAGCTGCACGTAAACGAATGGACTTGATTAACTGGGTCAGCGCGCGCTAGCATTTGCGAAACAGACCGATGTTCTCCTCACGCTTCGGTTTTGCATATATGTTGCACGCATGTGAATGCTGCGGTCGCGTCGCCGTAGTTGTATTAAATCCGATTGGCCCCGGGAAAGACAGTCTTGTCATGACACACTCCCTTTAAGATAAAAACTTGATTTAAATTCTAGCTAATAAGTGCATGATCGACAATTCTTAATATTTGTATAATAGCAGAAGGGATGAAGTTCCGCTCTTCAGTTATCACGTTCACAAGATATTTTAGCACATTTAAATTTACCTAAGACCTTGACCCCAATTTCTTTTTATAGATATTCTTCCAAAAGTCTGTCTTTATTAAAACAGTATTAATGATGATTTTAAATCCATTCTAGGACCTGTTAGGTCAAGTTTACATTCTTATGAGGCTGTGACTTCATCAACTCACTAATTTGCATCCAACCAATGCGATGCATATCAATGTTTCCAGAAAAAAAATTAAATGTAGGCCTGAGTCATGTCGGGATTTTCATAAACCGGGTCCCGACGGCCTTGCACCGATCGGGACCCGGTGTCCCGAAATCAGCTCGCAGGATTTGTCACTTGCCTCTATAAAAAGCGCATATCATCAGTAGTCCCTTAAAAGTGACCTTTTTTATCAATCAAATAAATCAACACATGCATACCTCGGATCAGATCGGTATATTCTTCCATTTGACATTATTTTCATCCATGATTGGCGATGTTTAGTGCCATTTTCGTGCCTCTAAAAGTAAAAAAACTGGGGCAGAAATAGAAAGACAACATTCGAGCCGCCATTTTGATTTATGCAGGTTGAATAAATCTGGTCAAAAAATATGAATGTTGTAATAATAAAACGGCTTTCTAAAAATTTCTTCTGTACAATATACCGATCATATAATATTTTAAAGACAAAATAAATATTTATCTCTTATTTTAACATTGCATGCTTTTTTTTTTAAAGCTGAAAATTACTTGGTAATCAAGAGTTCGATAGCTGGTGCAAGGCAAGTTCAGACTAGTCTCGGAAAAAAGCGCAGTGCTCCTCGTAATTAGCTGTAATGCGTGCCAGAACGAACCCAAACAAAGACGTGATCGTAACGAAAAAAAAAATCATTAAAAACTACGAGAGCACAATTGGAAAGACAACTACTGCTCAAAATTACCATAATCAGAAAGATAACTTGGACAAATAATTCAATAATCGCCCAAGAAATGCCACAGAAATTGTGATAATCGAGGAGTAACTGGTTATCGCAAGGGGCCTGCTGCAAATACTCTAATCCTTTGTTATACTGCTTTTTACCGTAGAGGGCGGTATTTGCCTCGTATAGCCTCGTGTTCAATTTAAACACGTGTAATTCGGATATTGCAGCAGGCCCTTCCGATGATTGTACCTATAGTAACTCCTTAAATATCACTATTTATGTGGCATTTCTTGGACAACTATTGTTTTCTTCCTCCAAGTTATGTATCTGCTTACAATAATTTTGAGTAGTTGTCTTTCCAATTGTGCTCTCATAGTTTTTAATGATTTTTTTCTCGTTACGATCACGTCTTTGTTTGGGTTCGTTCTGGCACGCATTACAGCTAATTACGAGGAGCACTGCACATTTTTCCGAGACTAGTCTGAACTTGCCTTGCAACAGCTATCCGTATCGAAAATTCTTGTGATTACCAAGTAATTTTCAGCTTTTAAAAGAAGCATGCGGTGTTCAAAATCAAAGAAAAAATATCTATTTTGTCTTTTAAAAATTATTTGATCGGTATGTTGTAAAGAAGTACTTTTTAGAAGGCCATTTTATTATTCAAACATTAATGTTTCTTTCAACCTGATTTATTAATCCTGCCGAGAGACCCGGCCAGTACAGTAGCTAGCTAGCAGCTGGCAACAACAACCCCATGGGGCGAACTGCCTTGCAACCCATATTTATATCAGCAGTTCAGATTGATTCAGGATGAGCTAGAATATGATTGGTAACAATTAAATACTTAAGCTTTAAGGTGGATTGATTTTAGTGGTGTGCAAAACTGCAATTTCTTACATATTTCGTTATTTTTTTCGGAGCGTCGGTTCTCAAAAAACGAAACCGGGACCCGACGGCAACGGTCGGATCCCGGTGTGATCGACCGTACCGACTCAAGCCTAATTAAATGTACAAAATTCCATAGCTTTCTTATTTTTTGTTCGATTTTTATCAATCTGTCACTGTTCTATTTGTATTATTTTACTCTTTTAATTCGAATAAATATAAAAATCATCTGGAGTTGGCCTTCAAACGTTCACTGTATACCTCAACATATTCTCAAGCTATCACAGTATGGACAGAACGTCCCTAAACCCTCTTTATTGCATATGCTATAGCAGATGTTATTTATAGCTGGCGGGGGCATGAAAATGACTATACCTGCAACAGTATTGTACGTCTGGACATACTGCTCTGTCTGCAGCTACTTTGTAGTAGTTAGAACCATGCTCCACTTGAAGTTGTTTTTTCAGTGCTTCCAACGCAGCCGTGGGGCCGTACTTCTTGTGGAATAGCTCTCTGAGCTTTTGTGTCGTCTCTTTTGAAACATCTCTATACTTCAATGCATCAGAACAACTGACGTTGTGGTTGTGTTGATAACATAACTTGACAACTGCTGGAAATTCCGGCAAATGCCTGTCTGTCTTGTTTCTGTATTAAAAAGTTAAATCATGTAAAATTACATAATAAAATAATGAAACAAGATTGGGGAAATGGTGCAAATTATGGAAAGTTTAGAGTAAACATGAAATAACCTCAAGATTGTTTCCTAAGGCAAATATACTACATAAATTTCCTTCCTCCCGTAAAAATGACTTGGGGGGGGGGCTACCTAGTGACACTAAATTTGAAAAACAAAAACACTTTTTTAAAGGGCTACCTCATTGCTTTGTAACATTTTGCATTTACCTAAAATTCAGCTGGGAGATTTTATAAATCAAAACCGGTTTTCAAAATTTTTATTGTTAATAATGCCGTTTTCACTCAAACTTTCAGACTATTTACAATTGTACATCTATCAAGTAGCATTGAATTAACCAAATTAGCAACAATTTTCTCTCATTTGAAAAATGTTACCAAGTCCCTTTTAATAATGAGATCTACTATCTTTAAAAATGCTATTCCATGCACTTTTAAAGAGGTATTAAACTGAAACTGTAATTCCAGATAAAATAAGAGGACCATCAGAAGATAAACCAAAAGGCTCATACATGGGCCTTACGTTCACCTGAGCCTTTGAATTAGGGGCCCATCACTGCCATCAATATAACGACTAGAATTATTACCAATTACATAAGAATAATAAAGAGAAAGTGTAAGGAACAGTTACCGGGATTCCTGGTTATTGGCCGTCTTGAAATTCTTCACAGTCACTTGGAAACTTGTTGGGCAGTTGGTGTGTTTAGATGGCGTTTTTCTTTTTTCATTGGCACCAGGCTTTGGGCGTGTATTGTGATGGCATATGTATGCTTTCTGTTCAAATGGAAATCAATAAAACAGGGGATAAATACAATATAATACATTTTGAAAACCCTTTTTTTTAAAATGGCCATTTCAAATTAATTGACTTCCACTACATTATTGGTCCAACAACATTCTGATGGTTTGAATAGTCTCCATAGGTTTCAATTCTATATTGGGTGCACTAGACTCCAACAACAAAAATAGAAGTAAGTTCTCTCCTATTGGGCTATATTGGATTATTGACCTGGTGGTATACATCAGACCATAACAGTACAATGTAGAATAAAGAAAGACAAGGGGCGTGTTCACACCGCAAGGGGGGACCGTTGGCGGACCGTGGATCGCGCTATCGTAGCGCGACCCACGGTCCGCCCATTGGCATTGGCCGGATTCACCTGCAGTGAGATAGCGTGATTGATCGTAGCACCCCCTTTTTTGAGAGGTCCTGTTGCCATGACGCATGACGTCATGAGGTCAAAGCGGTCAAAGATTTTGAGTGCTATTACTAATTAGGCGTTTTGAGTTGTACCGATTGAGATTCAGATCGCACCAAAATAGAATGAGTATAAAATTCCCAGCGTGTAGAACGATGACTTCCGGCGTGCTATCGTAGCTTGGGTTTACACCGGCAGAGATAGCGCGGTCTAGCGCGTGCTAGACCGCGCTATCTCTCGTGGACCACCCCCAAGAGGTGCTCCAGTGTTGGCTCGCCGTGGCTCGCTGTTAGGCGGACCGAAATGACGTTGTACCTTCCACACCGCAGAGATAGCGCGGTCTAGCACGTGCTAGACCGCGCTATCTCTGCCAGTGTGAACAGCCTCAAGGAGACCTTGGTTGAAGCAAAACAACACATCAAGTTTTTTTTAAAATACTCACTTTGAAGATAACATATTTCCCAGTACATGGATAAGTCGTCTTAACTCGCCATGTGCAGGAGGATGATCCCTTGAAGTCATCAACCCACTGGACGGCTTGAGCCTCAGTAGCTACATTCACTCTCAGGGTAGCATTGAAGGAGTAGCTTGATCCTGGCAACTCATCAATGTCGCACAGATGGTATTTGTATCCCGCTGATGGTAGAAGTTCCTACAGAGCATGACGTGATAAGTCAAAGATAATAAAGAAAGAATCAAATATTTGATAGATACATGAATAAATGTATACCGGAACTGATTATCACTGCACCATTTGATCTTAACTGTGAATCCTGCATTTCACAGGACGTTGGGTGGAAGCAGAACTAGAAAGAAAGAAAAAGTAATATTTAAACTAGTAATAGACCTTCATGTAGAGCTTTATAGTAGGTCTAGTAATACTGAGCCTATTTTTATTCTTGTGCACTTTTGCAGACACAAGTTGGGAATGTTTCATGACATTTTCACAGTATACTTTGGATAAGTTATTCAATGGTAGCAGCCCTCTTTTGCACACTCTCCCCAATTCTGGTATCCCCTGCGTTAAACTATATCAAAATATTAAATGAACGTTTTCAATCAATTTATTTTTCTTCATTTGAATATACATGCATGGTTATCATCTATTCTTTATTTTATTTTCATTAAAAAAATATTTTAAAAATTATATTTAATTTGAAAATTGAATTCACCTATTTCTTGTAAATGATCAAGGATGATTCTTGAATGATCAGATATTTCATGGGGATACCAATTCACTTGTATTGTACCTGTTTATACAGTGCGTCCCAGAAAAAACGAAACCGAGATCTTATCAATGTTTTATCATAACTTAATCACATTTATAATTGATAAATGACACATATTTGGAAAGCTTTGATCCTCCTCTTTCATTTGATGAAACCCATATGATGTATATTTCATGCATGAGTGACTAAAATTAATTTGAAGAGAGGAAAAACCAAAAAGTCATTTGGCGGACGGTATCTGAATTTCAAGGAGAAAATCACATTTCTAGAAAGTTGAGTTTCTGCCCTTTCATATGACACCTCAATTAGGAAAAATGAGCAAAGAATGACAAAAGTTCTGTTGGTTTAAAGTACGTAGTGCTTGCATTTCCATAATTTTATGAAACGAATTCGTTTTCACTGGGTGCCTGCCATAGCAACAAACAGAGTTGACAAAAGACTTAACCAAACTCCATTTCGTTGACAATCAGCCATGCATGCATGCCATGAAGTCTTTCGTTTACGGCTGATTGTCAACGAAATGGAGTTAAGTCTTTTGTCAACTCTGAGTTATCCTTTACTTTAGGGTGTTTATTATTTTCAGTTCCTAACTTCAGTCAACAGCTCTACATGGAGTCGGGCTAACAAAAACGGTAATTTTTTGTCATTTTACCCTAGCTCTAACCCTAACTCTAACCCTAACCCGGCTAGTGTATAGTTGCGCGATTACCATAAACCATACGAGAAGTCTGCATAATTTTGGACTGATAGCTTCAGTTTGAGGTGCAAGACTACAGCGTAGAAACGGTACTGAGCAACGACGTCAACATCAAAGCCCTAAACGAAGGTTTTCCGATGTCGGATGTGATCCAAATTCAGGTGGAAAATGCAATATATATGATTATATGATTAAAATTAGTAAAAAATTGGGCTAAATTCATTTGCTAAGAATGGATATTAAACTGCTAAAAAAAATGGATACGGAACTACACTAGCGCCCCCTAACCCTAACCCTGACCGTTTTTGTACCTGGGCCGAGTTGTCCCCTGGTACGAGTTAGCCCGACTCCATGTCGAGCTGTTGACTTAAGTTAGCAACCAAAAATAATAAAACACCCTAAAAAGTATAGAGTACCGAAGCTGTGACGTTATAAAAATCTATTTTTAGAATTTCTCAATTTTTTCTTCATATACCGAAAGAACATCAAAAATAATGTCCAAATGTCGAAAACCAATTGAATATGTTAAGTATTGGCTGAGATATGACCATCTGAGTAAATATAATCCCCATTGGAACTCAGTGTTATATGCTCTGGCTCCTAAATGGTTAGGAGCCAGAGCATATAACACTGGGTTCCCATAGGACATATATTCATTCAGATGGTCATATCTCAGCCAATAATTAACATATTCAATTGGTTTTCGACATTTGGACATTATTTTTTATGTTCTTTCGGAATATGAAGAAAAAATTGAGAAATTCTAAAAATAGATTTTTGATGACGTCACACTTCACCACTCTATAGGATAACCCAACTCTCGTTTGTTGCTGATAAAATTATGTAGTGAGTACTTCAATTTTTTCTTACTCAAACCCCCCCCCCCCCCCTTCCCTGAGGCCCCCCCCCCCCCAAATTGCATACCATCTCCCTCAAATAATAATAATAATAATAAAAACGTTACTTATAAAGCGCTTACCACCGAAGTCTCTAAGCGCTATACATACAAAATAGACTGATATACAATTACATCTTATACAAAACTAAAAATGCAAATAAACCTACAAATTACAATACATATGGAATACACATCAAAGTGAACAGAGTTAATCAATCATCAAACGCAATTTTGAATAAATGTGTCTTGAGACTAGTTTTGAATAGGTTAACGGTTTGACAGTTTTTTACATTTAAGGCCATGTAAAATTGATTACATGTTGATCGTCCAGATTTTTTGAAAAGAGGAGGAGGGTGTACCATGTTATTTGATATTTGATATTTTTCAAAATGGCCGCTCAAAATGGCCGCTCAAAATGGCCGCTCGGTACATTTTCCCTGACAGTCGAGGCTATTTTTTTTCAAGATGGCCGCCGACAATTTTTTTTTTTTTAATCAGAAATAGAGCCATTTTAGCAGTGTTTTTCATATTTTTTTTCTTTAAAAAAAAAAAAATAAAAAAAAAATAAAAAATAACAAATAACAAAAAATAGGAGGCGGCTCCCAAAAAGGAAGCGGGCGGGGACGATCAACATGAAATCAATTTTACATGGCCTAAAGGTAATCTGTTCCAAAGTTCAGCAGAAGCTTTGCGAAAGGAACGATTACCGTAAGAGAGAGTTGACACAGAAGTAGATACAAGGTTTAATTGTGAAGATGACCGTAAATTGCGTGAGGGTTTGTATTCCTCGATTAATTCTTGCAGATAAATTGGTGCCAATTCCCCGGGGGGGGGGGGGGGGGGGGGGGGGGGGGGTACTCACGTATAATTGGGTATACAGGGATGTGCCGCTCGGAAGGGTGACTTTTTCAGGAAAGATCCTTAGACATGGGTCCCCTTTTCATTAAAAAAATCCTTAGACATGGGTCCCTTTTTTCATTTATTCCTTTCCCCTCTTTTCTCCCTCATTTTCTCCGGGATTTTGGGATTTTCTCCTACATTGCAAATGCCTAAATCTCTCCCATCTCTAAATAAATGAATCCTTCGGTGATTGCATTTCCAGTGTATGAGGTGTACGCACTGACCTCAGTGGGTGTACGTACGTAGCTTGTAAACTCAACTAGATCCCGGGGTACCACATATATCAGCACCCCATGGGCTCTATAACGGGTACTCATATGGCATAATGCGCGCTAGGTATGGTATCCGCCCGTATAGGGGTCGTACCCCTGAAAACTTGTAGCGCTTTGCACGCTGAAAATAATACCTGCGTACCCTCTGTCCAGCAGCCGGGCAGCAGCGGGGCTCAAGCAGGGAGCTATAGAGCCAATGCTTGAGAGCTCGTGTACGGGTACGTTAATTAAAACAGGAAAAGTCCTTCAATTAAAACAGATGCTAGAGGTGCTAGCACAGTATAATTATGTTGCATGGTGTTTTCATCTTTATGTGTGTAAACTACTTGTAAACTACATGTTGTATGGTACAGTTTACTAATAAAGAATTTTATCGAGAAACTGCAAAATTATTGGCCATTGTATTATTACACACATAGGTGCATTACTATCCTGGCTGTGTATTAAAAGCTGTGCTATTGATTCTCAACATTTCAAACACCACTGTATAAAACTCAAC
>JAVYIG010018404.1:0-20204 GCA_035222895.1 Strongylocentrotus droebachiensis | reverse complement strand
ATTCTTTTATAGGTGATAGCTGGTTATGACAGGGGATTCGATCCAAGACAACACCCAGATACAACTGTACCACAGTACACCAAGCAGGTATCGATTAGCCTACAACGAAAAATTTGTGTGTGTGTGTGTGTTTTTTTTTTTTTTTTTTTGTCGTCCTTGGTATCAGGTGTTTTAGTGTTGTTAGGAGCGGAGGGGGGGGGGGGGGGGGGAGTCGGGGCAGTAGGTGTTCTCTTTCTTTTTCTTCTTTTATCATATATCTTTTTCCTACTTTTTATCATAACCCTTTTTTTTCTCTTTATAGAGAAGATTTTGAAAAATTATTGTGGAAAAGAGAAGAAATTATTGGAAATCTATATGCAAGCTGGACGAGCAAATTTGTAAAAAAAAAAATATGCGCGGTTTGTTTAAAATGTGAAACCTATAATTTTGTCTATGTGAATATTTTTCTTATGTTAATGTGTGACTTCATCTGCAAATATATTTTATATGAACAAATTATTTGTAAATTTATAGGTAAATGTTCACTTGCAAAGTTGAAGATTATTTGTAATGTTATACATTATGTCAAATTTTCTTTGAGAGAAACAGAATAATCTTTGAAACAAACAAAAAATTACTCAATGATGTGATCAATTTAAACATTCCCTACCTACTATATCTCTCTCATCACTGAAGTATTCAAAATGGGATGGGGAGCAAACTCCCCACCAAGAATGTTGTTTTTATCTATAAGGAAAATCATTTGTTAATCAATGAATTACATTACATCGTCCTGAACTTTGCACATATTGACAAGAATAGATATTTTCCCAATAAGTTTCTGCTCATTCGCATTTTAACCTCGCACATTGTGAACATTTAAAAAAAAAAAAAAAAAATGGTTAATGAGGCATGGGATCTAAATGTTAAAGGTAAAGACCAGTAATGGTCATGCGATTGCATTGTGAAAGAAACGTTGTGGAATCGATCAGAAAAGGTTGATCATCTAGCATCTAGCATCTGCAAGGTTCTGGAATCATCAAAATGATAAGAAATTTGGCCCATTCTTCGTAAAGTTACAAGCACTATACACAGAAAGATGTATATGGGACTACCCTATATCTCTCACAGTCCATGAGAGAAACAAATTTACCAAATATATGAATTAGTAGGCGGTTTCCCGGCAAATTTGTTATCATCATGTATTAGTCAAAACATATTCTTTCACATGATTGGTAACGAGAGCTTCCATTTCATTTTTTGAAATTGGGGCCGTTTCCAATACTGATCTTTACCTTTAAGTCCATGTGAATATTATATAACTGTCCAGTGTATGGTTCTGTTTAAAATCGAAATCAAAATGTCAAATAATTGAATCAAAATTTTTGCTATTAATTCTATTGGGTACTTACTAAATGTACCAAAAATAAAAATAAAAATAAAAAATTATTGAAATATTACAATCTGATAATGTAAATAGGTGTGCAATGCTCGCTTCTCCCATTCTGTAATTCGCTTTGTAATCTATGTCAAATTTTCGATCGAAACATGTTTTCAGTTAGTGGGAGCGAGTATCAAAGGGCTGACTATTGGACTGGTTGAGGAAGGGTTCGGGATGCCAGGGGCGGAAGAAGCTGTCAATCAATTGGTGGAAACCACGGTCAGAAATATGGAAAGTCTTGGCGCCATCGTGGAAAAAATATCTATACCAATGCATTCCCGAGGTAAAATATGTATTTGTTTATGCCTGATGTCTGGTTAGTTCATTCCGTGTCAAAATGAACTTATTTTGTTTTAGTTTATCATGAATTTTAAAAGTGAGGTGAGCTTCTTAACCAACTATAAGCATTCAATCCTTATTTAAAGTAACTCCCAACAAATTTGGATTTTAAAAATATATACCCTCCCGTGCCAAAAGTATTGCAACATAGACACACACATTACACAGGAGACAAATAATTACATGAAAATGAGTGCTGTTTTAATGAATATGTAGTGCATCATTTTTTATCATACTATCAGGCACATTTTATTGATATAGCAAAATTTTTCATGTAAGATTCAGGAGTCTCTAGTATTTTGTTGGATATCCTCGCCTTCTAATGATGGCGCGCATCCTTCTTGGCATCGTCGCGTAGAGTCCTTGCAATCTTTCTTGGGTGATGGCTGCGCCCAGAGCCCTGAAGATAGAAGCGGACCAAACCTTCCCTCGTGGTTGGTCGGTCTTTGGTGTTGGCTCTCTTGATGTCATCCCACAGATTCTCTATCGGGTTAGCATCTGGTGATTGCGCCGGCCACTGCACCCTGTTGACGCCAGTTTCGTCATACCATTGGTCCATCCTGGCTGCCCTGTGTGCCGGTGCGTTGTCATCCTGGAAGACGAACGGGTGTTGCGCGTTGCCAAAGATGTTAGCAATGGATGGAAACAAGTGGGCGTCCAGAATATCTCGATATTTGGCGTTATCAATGTTCCCATCTACACAAATTTAACCACAAATTTAACGAATTTCATCATGTTGCAATACTTATGGCATGGGAGGGTATATATATACTAATAGAGTACTTCTCAGACGCTAGTAAGTTTGTTCATCTTTTGCGAAGTGATTTCAAGATAGTGGAAGAATTTGTTTTTGGTATTAGTTTACATCGCATTTCATACATGTATAACGGATTTATGAATTGTTTAATTCAGTGGCCTGTCTTTATGCATTGTTTTTAATATAGCCAAAGACATATACGGCACTATGGCTGAAGGTACAGGCGCTTATATGCAACGCCCTGCAGGTATGTAAACGATAATAGAGCGGCTTCGTATTGTTCCGGCCATTGAGGGATACTTATATTCAGAGACAAATAACTAATGGCCTACTTAGCATGTTTTTAGTCACATTTAATTCTATTTCCTCTCGAAATATTACTCTTTGGAAGACGTCCAATAACCAACCAAACGATCCAACCAATGTCAAACTCAAATAATCAAGTCTGTAAAACAGACAGGTGGCCAGTAATCTACCTTCGCGTGTTTCTGAGAACATATTTCAATTTGCTACCCATCTATGGGGTATATAAATAGAGGGCACAACGGCAAATTTGATTCAGTTCTATTCTTATCCAAAGTAACCCTTATTTTCGTCCATTTCTTTTTTCATAATAACAAAATGCATTTAAAATTTATAGAGCATATAACTATCAGTTATCGGATACGCCTCATAAAACATGTGTGTAAAACATGACCGTTTTAAAATTGTAAGCTGCGTCCGCTTGCAGTGCTCCATTATTTCTCTCGATGTACCCATTATGATCAGATGATATCTATGATAAATTTGTTGGATATGACTACTGTTGCTTACTCCCCACACTACTATATTTTTGTTCTGAATTATTAAGATATAAATCGAATTTGTAGTATATAATAATGTCCATCTAACTGTGACACAATAATGTGAAATAAATTGTATTCGTATGACCAGCCATGAGTGCATGCGGACAAAGACAATGCACTTGGTAGGTAAACAAGTTCTTTTGTATGGAATAAAGACTCGATGAAAGTTGATCTATTATACCGATCGATGCTTTTTGCTATTAAGACCAAGACTATTTTTTTCTTCATATTTGTATGCGTTTTAAGGGTGTGTCGGTGCAGGTTTCTATCCATCCAGTCTCGTCACTGAGTTTGGAAAATTGTTTCACTCCAGGCCGGACGATTTCCCACCTACAATGAAAGTAAGTAGGCCTCAGATCAACTCGGATTAAAAGTGTCATTGAATCGTTGGTTCTTTCCCCCTTGGATTCCCGTCAAGAGATTGAGAGCTCAAATCCGATTTTTCGGCAATGACGTCTTTTCAATTAAATCCAATTTCAATGTATTTATTTGTCCAAAGTAAGTTCAATATGGATATATTTTGTTTCGCTCACATAAAGTAAAGGCTCAGAACAGTTTATGAAGAACATAGATTGGTTACAAAATATGAATGTATTTTGGCTTTTTTCGTTTCCATAATTTAGCTGTCTTCATGCATATTTATAAATGAAAATTATTTACCACAACATGACTTGTATACACATAAATATATCAGCTTTTAAACTGATTTGAAGTACATCGAAATAAATCTGATAAACGAGATATTTAAAAAAAAAGAATCATTTGGCAAGAAACATCTTTTGGCAAGACATCGATCCACAGTTGCCACTCTCCAACTATCCAACAAATATGTAGATGTGAATGCTCGGGAAGGGAGGGGGATTTGTTGAGCTTTGGAATGAAGGGGGGGGGGAGGGGGATATGTAAGTTTGTATGTGTGTCTGAGCATGTGAGCGTGTGTGGTGTGTCTGTCTGTCTGTCTGTAGGTAACTCTTTGATTTATAATATTCGTTAAGTATAATTAATTTGAATATCTTATGTATTTTTTGAGAGATGTACAATTTTCTTTATATTTTGATATGATATGTAAATCAATGAAGCTGTATGTTTGTTTGTTATATATTTTGTACTGAATGAATACAATAAAACAATGCTACAAAACAAAAAAACTCTCCAACTAGGTGTGATCAAAATGTAAATCAAAGTAGTTTCACTGACGAGCTACCAAGCAAGCTCGCTTATGTTTCCGCTTGGTTGTCCTCATTGATCGACATTCTGACATTAACATTTCTATAATGTGATTGCGAGTGCCGTTTCTATATTAATATTAGGCTCGCTGAGTTGATAGTTCTCTCTCTCTCTCTCTCTCTCTCTCTCTCTCTATCTCTCTCTCCCTCTCTCTCTCTCTCTCTCTCTCTCTCCCCTCTCTCTCTCTCTCTCTCTCTCTCTCTCCCTCCCTCCCTCCCTCCCTCCCTCCCCTCTCTTGTTTCCATCTGTTTTTGCTATATTGGTTAGATGGTCCTGATGCAGAGTGAATACTTGAGTAGATATTACAAGAATCAGGTTCATGCGAGAGGGCGCAATCTTGTGTTTGGTCTTCGCCAAGCTTACGACCACGCCCTCCTGAAAGTCGACATCCTCGCCTTGCCGACCACGCCCTACCGTGCCGACAAGCTCATGTATCGGGATGATACCCTACCAGGTGATATGTCCTTATAATCCTTCTATATCGGAACTTATAGTTTTGCAGATGAATATCATCATGGTCCTTTTTTTCCGAACCTAAATGGCAAATTATTGGATCTCACTATCCGTGACAAACACAAGACATTCCTATTCACGATATTAAGAGAAATATCCATTCCTGATAATCTGATATTCTCTATGTTGTTTGTTTGTTTTTATATATTTTGTTGACGTTTTTTGTTGTTGTTTTGCTCCGTTCTATGCTGTACTTTTTATACCATGTTAGCATGGTCATTTTTCAAACCATTATGATACCTCGGATTTATTGCTCATTTTTTTCTTCTCCCTTTCTTTAGAATTCCTCGGAAAGTGTTTTGGGATGACGACGAATACGGCGGCTTTCAACTTGACCGGTCATCCCGCCCTCAGCGTCAATGCAGGCTTCCTAGAAGGTTTACCAGTCGGTATTATGTTGGTTGGAAGACACTTCGATGAACTCACCATCTTCAAAGTCGGTCAGGCGGTCGAGAAAATCAGGAATGAGACGAAGTAGAAAAAAAATAAGAACAAAAATGCTGAACCTTCGCTTAATGTTGGTTGGAAGACACTTCGAAGAAGTCACCATCTTCAAAGTCGGTCAGGCGGTCGAGAAAATCAGGAATGAGACGAAGTAGAAACAAAAAAGAGCAAAAATGTTAAACTGTCGCTTCATGTTGGTTGGAAGACACTTCGATGAACTCACCATCTTCAAAGTCGGTCAGGCGGTCGAGAAATTCAGGAATGCGACGAAGTAGAACCAAAATAAGAACAAAAGTGCTGAACGGTTTGTTTCATGTTGTTAGCAAGATACTTCGACGGAGTCACCATCTTCAAAATCGCTCAGGCGGTCGAGAAAATCAGGAATGAGACGAAGTAGAAACAAAAAAGAGCAAAAATGTTAAACTGTCGCTTCATGTTGGTAGCAAGATACTATGATGAACTCAACGTCTTCAAAGCTGCTCAGGCGGTCGAGATAATCAAGAATGAGACGAAGTAGAATCGAAATAAGAACAAAAATGTTGAACTGTCGCTTCATGTTGGTAGCAAGATATTACGATGAGATCACCATCTTAAAAGTCGATCAGGCTGCTGAGAAAATCAGGGATGGTTCGAAGTAGAACCAAAATAAGAACAAAAGTGCTGAACGGTTTGTTTCATGTTGTTAGCAAGATACTTCGACGGAGTCACCATCTTCAAAATCGCTCAGGCGGTCGAGAAAATCAGGAATGAGACGAAGTAGAAACAAAAAAGAGCAAAAATGTTAAACTGTCGCTTCATGTTGGTAGCAAGATACTATGATGAACTCAACGTCTTCAAAGCTGCTCAGGCGGTCGAGATAATCAAGAATGAGACGAAGTAGAATCGAAATAAGAACAAAAATGTTGAACTGTCGCTTCATGTTGGTAGCAAGATATTACGATGAGATCACCATCTTAAAAGTCGATCAGGCTGCTGAGAAAATCAGGGATGGTTCGAAGTGAAAAAATTGAAAAGAAGACTCGGCTTACCTGTCATGCCTTATCGGTTTGAAGACATCGTGACGACACTGGCGGGTCCAGGATTCCCTGGCGGGGAGGGCGGCACAACTGAGTTCGAAATTCTGTGATGAGCCCCCAAAACAGGTCATCAGGACTTTTAGCATGCCGTTTTGACTACAAAAATTCCTGACAATAAATTTTAAAAAGTCCCATCAATCTTCATTTTGCCCCCCTCTCCCTCCTTGATCAATCTTAACATATAAATGACAGGACGTCAAGGACTTTGGATGACTTTTCTGGATTTCTTCTGCTGGATCCATTTTTAAAAATCACATCACTATAAAAAATAAAGATCTTCAACGTCACTCATAATTATTAGGACATGATAGAAATGAGAGAATTCAAGAACTAAAAGTTATATCTCTCAAATTCATGCTGGGAGATGATAGGATTCGACGAAACCAAGAGGAAGTTATATTCTTCATAGACGCTCGGAGTGTGGAGAAACTTCGCCATGTAACGAACTTGGGGTCATTAGTTGGAAACTTGGAATACATCTAAACACTAACCGTCTTGGAGAAAGTGCAGGTTGTCAAGAAGATCAAGGATGGGTCAATTTATTGAACATAGGCCTACTTACGATGAAATAAATCTATATTAAAAAGCTTACATTATTATGGGGCATTTTATTTGAAAGACTGCTTAAAGGGCACGGTTAAAACAATTGCCCGAGGAAATTTAGAAACCGAAACAGAAAATGACTATAGTTTCCATTGTATACATAGTTATGAACAATCATTGTGAAGATTTTTTTTTGCTGGAAATGATAAAAATCAATCAGGTATTCAAACTCAATGTTAGATGTTTATTCATTTCAGTGCGTCCCATATTAGAAACAGTACTATCATGTACATGTATATCATACAAATTTCAGATGTAAATTTTAGATAGATTTATACATTTTTAGATCATCCGGCCTGAAGGGCCTGATGAGCTTATGCCGTACCGTGTCGTCCGTCGTCCGTCCGTCCTTCCGTCCTTCCGTCCGTTCACAGTTTTCAAAATGCTTCTTCTTCGTTATTTTTCAACAGATTTTGATTCTGATTGTTTCATATGATAGGGCTAGGAGGGGGATTTAAAACTTCTACACAAAATCGTGAAATTCATTATCTATGCTAATTTATGCAAATTTATTCGAAATCACAAAAAATGCTTCTTCTCCTTCATTTCTCGACCGATTTTGATTTGGTTTGCTTTATCTGGTAGAGCTAACTTTGGTACACTAAACTTCTACACAGAATTTTGAGATTTTGCTCCATTGATTAATTATGGTAATTTATGCAAATTTATTCCAAAAATAATTTCAAAATCACAAAAATGCTTCTCCTTCATATTTCGGCCGATTTTGATTTGGTTTGCTTTATATCGTAGAGCCAACTTTGGTAAACTAAACTTCTACACAGAATTTTGTAATTGTTCTCCATTAATTATTATGGTAATTTATGCAAATTCAGGCCAAAAATAACAAAAATTCCAATTCCTTTAGTTTCTATTTAATATTGTACAGCTAAATGAAATTATGTCCCTTCCAGGGCATCAAATTTTTATTTTTTGACCAGTTCAAAAGTGTACCACATAAAATTTACGATATTTGTTATTGCGAGATGCGGATGAGCGCTACGTCATTGACGTTCTGGTTTTTTTTTTGTTGTTGTATTTCTTACTTTTAAATTTTACCCGTGGCAAATCTAGAGAGTGGGGCACATGCCCGGGGGAACTTTAGGGGGGGTGCGCGCCAAAAAACGTTAAAGAGAGAATGAAAAAAGGAGAAAAGGAAGAAAGTGATGCGCCCCAAATGAGTAAAAAAAGTTAGATAAAGAGTTGAGGGCTCAAAATCGTAAAGCTCTATCGGTTTGCTCCCTTGCATGTATTGCTTCAGGACCTCGTAATGTTTGCCCTAACATAAATCGTAGCTTATAAAATAGCGTATAAGGGTTAGAAAAATACATATTCTAGTTGCTTTGCTCATTATATCAAGCGCGTAGCTAGAATTTAATTTTAAGGGGGCGGTAATTATATTTAAACGGCTTTGTGAGAATGAGGCTTTGTGAGCGCGCGGAGGTGGGTGCAGGGAGGGGGAAGTTACCCCCCTCCCGCGCGAAGCGCGAAAGCCTTGACTTTTGTAGATGAAGTTCCGTGTTCAGTTTATCAAAGTGTCCATTTTTTAACGGGATTATGTCGACAACGAAATACTCAAGATTTCTCGTATTGCGGCAGCCAATATTTTGATGACGAAGTACATGTAGGCCTACTACAATGAAAGTGTTTTTGTTTTTGTTTTTGTTTTCTCTCTGCACCTCCTCTTTTGTGGGCATCGTTTTGCCAAAGACAGTAGGCCTATTTGAATATCAATTTACATAGTTATAGATCTAGTGATTGAGTAATATTATTGTTTGGTGATTTTTTTTTTATGACAACCAAAATGATGATGCATCTTTAAAATATATAATATATGATTTTCGTAGTAATTAATTTTGAAGAATAATTATGTTAAATTAATGTTTTAAGCGCATCTTCCTGCTGATTATGAGTTGATAGTGGCTCAAACAGGAACCCATCTCGTAAATCTGTGGTGATTACAGGCCAACAAAAAAGTGTTGTGGTCTCGGTAGACTGACAGCCCACGTAAGCCGACATTCTAGAGGGCTGTCGAGTCAGAGGCGGCGCTCCGGGGGAGGGGGGGGGGGCGCACAGTGCCTCCCACTTTCTCAAGTACACCAAAATTGCCCCTTTTAAGATAAGAAAAGTGCCCCTTTTACTTTAACAAGTGCCCCTATTATTTTGTTAAAGTGCCCCTTCCCCTGTCCACCTCTGATAAGTGCCCCTTTTATTTTGACAAGTTCCATTGTTCCTTTGCAATAAGTGTCCATTTTCAATTCTCATAAGTGCCTTTTTAAAATCTCTAGTAAGTTCCCTTGTTCAGGTACGAGAAGCGCCCCTTTTCACTTTTAGTAAGCGCCCCTTTACCTCTGATAATTGCCCTATTCAAACCTGAGAGGTTCGTCTTTTGCTTTGACAAGTTCTCCTTTTAATAACCGGGCGCGGGGGGTTTGGGGGGTTTGCTCCAAAATACACATAACAAAAACCGAAGGGGGGCTCAACCCCTAACCCCCCCTCCCTGTGTACGCGCCTGCTCGTCTGAATACAGTTTTTCCCCTCCAACGCGAAGCGCGGAAGCATTTACGTTTCATTAGAGAAAGAAGACGATTCGTTGTACCGTTTTTTACTCTTAATTCTCATCTAAATTCATCCCCCACCCCCCTCCCGCGCAAAGCTCGGAAGCTTTTACGTTTCATTAAATCATTAGAGAAAGAAGACGATTCGTTGTACCGTTCTCCACTCTTAATCCTCGTCTGAATTCAGTTTTCCCCTCCCCCCTCCCGCGCGAAGCGCGGAAGCTTGTACGTCTCATTAAATCATTAGAGAAAGAAGATGATTCGTTGTACCGTTCTCGAGTCTTAATCCTCGTCTGAAGTCAGTTCCCCCCCCCCCATCCGCGCGCGCAAAGCGCGGAAGCTTTTATGTTTCATTAAATCATTAGAGAAAGAAGATGATTCGTTGTACCGTTCTCGACTCTTAATTCTTGTCTAAATTCAGATACCCCACCGCCTGCGCGGAGTCGGGAAGCTTTGACATTTAATTTAATTATTAGAGAAAGAAAACGATTCGTTGTACCGTTTTCGAATCTTAGTCCTTGTCTGAATTTCAAAAATGTTTTTTGTCTGCTCCTTTTTCTTTATACGTCCTCTTCCATTTCTCTCCTCTCTTTTTTTGGCCGGCGTTTTTTTTTTTTTTTGGGGGGGGGGCGCCCCCACTGCTCCCCTGGTTCCGCGCCTGCGGTCAGATGAACATCTTTTGATACCTTTTCCGCCCCCGGAAACTCATGGGTTGAAGGCAAATTACGGTCAGATAAGCATTCAGGGGCCCGCCTCAGGGCCCTTGGTAGGGTCGAGGGTGCGGAAACCCCTGAATCTCAGGGGTTTTCAGGCATTTGATTACGGTCAGATGAACATCCCCGATCCCCGCCGTTCCGCGGGCCCTGACATGTAGGCATCTCAAGAAGCATATTTCTTGCGTGGCTGTTAATTAACAAACACATACAAAAGTATAATTTACTAAAGAATGAGGAAAATCTCGGAAAATTATGTCATTTCAGCATTTTGTGTAAACCACCGTTATGGAATAAGAAATAAACCACGTTTAAATTTTATTTCCCCCGAGCCCCCTCCCCGATCAATACACTAGTGCCCCCCCCCCCCCGATCTACACTTTGTTGGCGGAAAAATCGCAACTGATCTCCCCTACCTTTCTTCTTTCTCTTTTTTCTTTCCCTTTCTCTCCTCTTTCTCTTTCCCTTCCCGGCCTTCCTTCTCGCTCTCTTAGTTTTGATGGGGGGAAGGGGGGAGGGGGGGGGGGAGGCAAGGTCATTTCGGCCCCCACCCTTCTCCACACGTTGTTGGCGGGATTAACTGCAAATGATCTATTTCCCCTTCTTTTCACCTTTATTTTTCGGTCCCTTTTAGCTCTCCTTTTTTCCTTTTCCTTATTTCTCTCTTTTTTTTTGCGGGGCGGGAGGAGGCAAGGGCATTTTTCCCCACCCCCATCCCGATCCACAACTTGTTGGCGGAAAAATTGCGACTGATACCCCCTTCTTTTCATTTCCTTCTCTCTTATTTTTTTGATTGGGGGAGGGGGAGGCGACAGCCTGGGAGCAGGCGCGTAGCCACGGGGGGGGGGGGGCACGGGGGGGGGGGGGCACGTGCCCCCTAAAATTTCCAGGATCGGTTGAAATTTTGTAGACCCCTTTTTTTTTACATCGATCGATTACATGTATGTGCCCCCCCAAACATCAAACTCTGGCTACGCGCCTGCCTGGGAGGCGAGGCTCTTTCGCCCCCCCCGATCACTTCTTCCCCCTTCTTTCTTTCCCTTTCTCTCCTCTTTCCCTTCTTTTCCTTCTCTCTCTCTCTCCCTCTCATTTTCTTCCTTTTTTTCCCTTTCTTTTTTTTTCCTTCTTTTTTTTTCCCTTCTTTTTTTGTCCTCCTTTTTTTTTCTTCTTTTTTTTTCCTTCTTTTTTCTTCTTCTTTTTTCCTTTTTTTTCCCCGGGGGGTGGGGCACGGGCCCCCCGGCCCCCCTGGATCCGCCACTGTTAATAACTACCCCTTTTTAACTCGGATAAGCGCAACTTGTATTTTCACATTCCCATTTAAAAAGAGTCCCTTTACCTTCTCATAAATGCCCCTTTTCATCTATGAAAATAGTTCCTTTTTCGTTCTCATAAGTGCCCCTTTTCATCTTTTGTAAATGACCCTATTCAATTCTGAGAGATATTCGTTTTACTTTGACAAGTGCCCCTTCCCCTCCTGATAAGTGCTCTTATCATCTCTTATAAATGCTCTTATCATCTCTTATAAATGCCCCCTTTTGTTTTGACACGTCCCCCTTTTCCTTTACTAATAAATGCTCTTTTTCCTTTTTATAAGTGCCCCTTCCCCTTCTCACGATTCCCCCTTTTCATCTTTGATAAGTGCCCTGTTTATTTTAATATGTGCCTCTTTTTCTTTTTAATAAGAGCAACTTCCCCCTTCTCATAAAATCCCCCTTCCACCTCCGATAAATGTCCCTATTAAAATCTGATCGGTGCCCCTTTTCTTTGTACACAGGCACATTTCCCTTTATCATTAGTGCCCCCTTTTCATTCTCATAAGTGCCTCTTTTCAGGTATGGTCAGTGCTCCTTTTCAGATGCGATGAGTGCCTCTTTTCACCTCTGATGTTTACCCTTTTAACAATGATAATGTGCCCCTTTTCCCTTTCTTATAAGGAACTTAACCTTTTTCATTAATGCCCCTTTTCACTTCTTATAAATGCCCCTATCAATATCTTATGGGTGCCTCTTTTCCGTCGACAAATGAATTAATTTTGATTTCAATATCATGGACAGACAGTCTCATCTCATCGGAGGGGGGGCCGGGGGGGGGGGGAGGGTTGAACAAAACATGGACACATGAAATGGCTTCATATGAATTTTCTTATGTGCCGAGCTAGCCGCGAGCTCGAGGCGAAATTGGAGGGTGCATGCATTACGTGCATTGCATTAGGCATGAGCTTTCTGTCCATGTGGGCCGAGGTATTATCCTGGAAACTTGCACTTAGTTTTACCGTCCCTGGAAAATATCACACAACGATGTCGATGGCTTCAACTTTGGGAAGAACTCTCTTGATAAGAAGTTCCAGACTTTGCTCCAAGAAGTATTTGCCTTTATTAGACTCGAAAGGTAACTATGAGGTCATTTTCAATAATTAGTAATGAATTCATGTGTTTAAAGTGGTAAAACGCAGCCCTGCTTTAGGCAGTGTGCTTGTCGGATCGCACGGGGGAGGACGGGGGTGCAATGCAGTCTGCAGTCCCCTCATCGCCTCGCACTCCACCATGTCCACAGCTCAGCACATTAGATTTAAAGGGAAATAGACTAGTACGAATGGAAAATACATGGTATTAACAGAGTTAGAGAGGAGGCATTAACTATTGAAACGAAAAAATGGAAAAGGAAGGCGGCGCGCGCGTGTGTTCAGTTAGCAACAGCAAACTAAGATTACAGTCGCAAACTTAACACACGTGACTGTCGGTACCAATTGTAGGCACATTCATGGGGCACTAGAGGGCGCTTTGCGCTCGTACGAAAATCTGAATGGCCTTGCTGCGGTGGGTCGGCAATAATCAGCCCAAAACTTGGATATGGGAGGGTGGAAGGATATATCTTTTTTATAATGTTATCTGGTCTTACCCTAGACCGAAAGCTTCAGTCTCTCTAATCGTCGGTTGTTCCACTGAGACTACGTCTGGCTCCACTAGACCTCCGATTATAGAGACTGAAGTCTGGGGACCTCTTTCTGTGAGGCACTGTACGGAACAAATGGTTCGGTTCGACCGGACCGCGATGAATGAGATATGCAACGAGATTTTCACTCTTTACATCCTCATAACTGCTGGAATTACAACACAAATTAAAAATAACATATATATAGCTTATTTGACTTACGATAGCTTGCTCATTTAGATCCTAAATTAATGATTAATCCGAGAAAGTCTCGTCGTCAACATTATCCGTCTTGGTTTTGTTGATGAATATTCATTTTTTCTTTTCGAACGTCCAATAGCTACCGTAGCTACTTACGAGTCGGCCCGGCTTGACCAACGAACTCCCACGAAACGAGTGCTCTGATTGGCCATTTGGCTATGTTTTGGTAGGTGGACCCGGAAATATATCGGCCGCCGGGTAATATTTCGAATGCATGAACGTACCGTTTCACAGTTCGGAAATACAAATTGGATAATTCATATAAGTAAGTCCGTAAATTATACATTTAATATTAAGTTATCAATTTTTGATAACTGTAATTAGGACAAATGACATACCGACCTAATTTACATCTGATTTAGAAATCAGAAAATTAGATCTAAATAAAGAAAATCGGGGAGAAAATGTTTTGACACAAAAAGCTGCCATTGTTGGCTATAGCTACCCCCACGGTACGAGATCTCTGGGTTGCCATCTGTATTGGGGAATGACAACAAATGTCAGTTTTATTAAAGAAATGACCCAAATCAGATGGTTATTGCTGTCTAGTCTTACCCTTAACCATCCTATGTTTAATCTACGTAGAAATAACATGCGAGTACGATAAGAGAAACATCGGGCCCATTACTGATGCAACTTTTGAAATATTAGCCTAGAAATGACCACCAAACGAAAAAAAATGACATTTTTTCCCCGACAAATCTTCATAAAATCTGAGTTATAAACAAGTCACATCTAGGTACACTAATACAAATACGATTTTCTGAAAATTCAGGTATGATTTATTAAGTTTCTGTCAAGTATATTTCTGCGCATTGCAGTGCCAATATTCTACACTGCTTCAGAATCACCCTTGAAATTTTTTTTTGCAACGAACTTGTTACGAGGTCCGCGAGTGTTCCCCGTTCCTTGCGTGTTGAAAGATTGGTAATACATAGTTTCCATTGACTCGCGCACGAAAAAATGGTCGAAAACAAAATGTCAAATGAAGAAATAAACAAGCTTTTGTATAGTTATAAGAGTTCTACCGAGGTTTCCTTGTCGATTTAATTTATTATATAGTCTCAATTAGAATTCAGAATTATCTCACTAAAAAGTTAAGAAACCGACGATGTTCTTGATCGTAGATATTTTCATTTTGCCAGCAGCCGATCTAGCGTTGTTTGGGCAAAAAGCTAGGCCGCTGCCTTCCCACCGCAAACCTTTCCGAGTCCCGCTAAAATTGCGCGCTGCGGAGCTCCGAAGCTGCGTTGGTATCGGTGGCAAACTCTCAGCCGGCTAGCTCCCCACGACGGACCATTCGCGGTATGGCGAGAGTGTGTGTGTAAAGTACGATTTTGGATTCGAGAACGCACGTAATGCAACCGTGCGCGTCATTTTCAGCTGTCGAATGTCTACGACCAATTTTACATGTACGATTTTTAGTACAGATACTTGGTCAGTTTTCTTCTTATATCTTTGGTTTTACAACATTTAAAAATATAATTTCTTCAAATTTGCTCCTGACTCGGTTCAGACTAATTGTCTGATGTGTTTTCAATTCAATTTTTTGAATATATTTTTTTGCATGAATTTGCCTAACTTTGGGTATGTAACTTTTAGTAATAGTAGTAGTACTAATGGGCTAGGGTATCTCCACGCCAGAGTTACGGGTCAAATTTTGGATAGACTTCTGACATAGCACCAGGAAGGCAATGCCAAATCATGCAAATGGAGAGAACTCGGTCGACTCTTTCAACTTTTTTAAATCTAGGCGTAGATCTAGAGTCTATGGCAGTATGGCCTATGGGTTGTCCCGTATTCCCTAGGATTTAACATGAAAGTCTCTGTACAAAGTCAATGTAAAATGCATCAAGAAAATCATTTTGGAACCCGTTTTAGGCATTGCCAACGTGGGAATTGGAAATCATAATCGGCAGCGAAAATCCGAAAATTTTCGCATCGTATGGTGTAAATAGTATCAACTGGGTGTAGTATAGATATGGTTATGACAGTTATGATGATTATGATTCTGAGAATTGATATTGACTTTTATTGTTCAATTTTTTTTCTCATTTGTTCTTGTTGCAGGTGCACAAGGGTCATGGAGCCAAAGAAGTGCATGCGGCATTCATTCAATGTGTCGTCTTGGCCAGCAAGCTAACGCGGGATCAAGCAAACCATGGCAGTTGGCCAGTGCAGTGTGCCTAGAGAGGTTCCCGGTAGTCTGCCAAGAGGAGAATGAGATTGAGCAACGCTACATTGACATGATCAACAATGTGGAGTTGGAGAAGAGTGCCCTATCCCAGCATGAGCTGTCTGTGGCAGCGGACACGTGAGTAGAACTAAAAGATAAGAGTCTTACAGATGATCTTGCAGGAGTTTCCATGTATGACTCCTTTATATACCGTATTTGCCGGCGTAAAGGCCGCAGTATTTTTGGAAGAGAAAATATCAAAAAGTCGGGGTGCGGCCTTTAGGGCGAAAGAGTAAAAAAAAAAAAAAAGTAAGTCAAAACCAGCACGAATTTGCACATATCAGCATCAGCATCAGTATACGGAAGTGTGAGGTGATCCTGTTGAAACTTCCGGTCGTTTCATTGAGTGGTGCTTCGTTCGAAAATGAACCTGAACTATTTTTGCTCGCATGGCGGGTGGACGCCATGGGACTACTAACGGTACAATAAATGGTACAGGACATTTCCACACTTCTTACCAACAATTTTATCTTGCATTGTTGACATGAAGACGAAAATAAACTTCCAAAAACAACATCTGCCGATAGATCTTGATCTAAGTTCGTGCCAGTACATTGCAAAGGTAAAAGAAGGGCCCGTTTAACGGAGCTGCCGCGAAGCATCCAGCACAAGAGTTATGGTGCAATACACAAGAGTGTATACATCAGAGAAAACTGCAGATGATAGCATCAGTGCAGGATGGCCGAGCAGTCTAAGGCGGTGATTTTAGTGGTTTTACATCAAAATTTGTACTCAAGAGATCAAATCCCGTCTTCGACATTTTTTTTTTTTTTAAATGTCAAAATCGGGGGTGCGGCCTATATGGCGCTGCGGCCTTATCCCTGGCAAATACGGTAGTCTATTTGATAACATACAGTTTGTGTAGAAATCTAAATCTTGCACACTGTAATTTCGTTAAGAGTACCGGTACTAGAATACTATTCCATGTGGGAGCAGTTGGTTAAAGCGACTTCTATTTGGTTCTGGTCCTGAATAGCCCAAAGACCCAAAGAAATGGGAGGAAAAATGTATAATAAGCTCAGTTGAACCAATAGGCTTGCATAAAAGCTATGCTTCACATTAAATTATTTAAATATATTGCTCTGATAATGCAGTGTAAAGTATGCTGGTATTGTATTGCATAGCATGCCATTTCAAATTCGTTATTTGCAGAAAGCCAGTGGGAATTACTTCATTTTACTTGATGTGCAATTCATGGATCAATTGTACAGATTGACAGATCGTAACATCCAGTTGTTTACGGTTTCAACAAGCAAGTATGAACTTGCTCAGAGGGCTCTGCCCTGTGCAAATGTACCTCCAAAGTCTAAATTCGAACCCCCCCCCCTTCCCTTCAAATTTTAAACAGGGGGCTCGTGTATACAAACCCTTAAAACTTCTACCCGGACTCCCTACCCTTTAAAGATTAGTGTTGAGCCCATTTATTGTGTGCATATCCTTGATTTTCATGACAGGAGGAGAATGGCTAAGAAGCAGTCTGGAGAACAAGATGAAGAAGATGAAAAGGATGACGGTGGAGATATCTTGACTGCTCTTGACTTGGAAGACTTAGCCACAGAGGAGTTAGCTCGCTTTCAATTAGCCCCAAGAATTACAGGTACGTAGGATTCAGTTGAAAGTTGAAAATGATATCCAATGGTAAATGTAAATTATTCCCTCTAAAATGATTTACCGGTACTTTTAAATGCAATGATGGAAAAATGCAAGCAAACAAGGTTTACCAAGACAAATTGATTTTTTTAGAGAATGAGTCAACGTTCATAATCTTTTTTTTAAGTGGAGGAAATCTGGGCACTGTTTCATAAATCTTATTAATGACAAGATACAATATTTGTTTGAAGCAATTGAAATCCTTACATTTAAATTGGCTATGAGCAGATTTGTCATAAATTAGGTATGTGGCAGTGTTATTAATAAGAAGTTTTATGAAACAGGGTCCCGGTCATATGTGCATATCCATCTATTCGATATTGCTTTTCAGTGCTTAGATGGTTTTTAAAGTGTCCATGGTGTACCGGTATCCCTTTGGTATTTGAGAACTTTTTATGATACTACACACCGGGATTGTAATGATATCACATCATCAACAACTCTGCATACTCATTGAAATAACCTTAAATCTTCAACATAATTTAGAAACGTCTCTCTTTTATTTCTTTTCAATTGTAGGAGCTGATGAGAGGGATGAGAGACGCTCCCTGGATCGTCATCTCTCTGATAAACTGGTGCTGATTGTCAAATGCAGGATGGGAGAGGAAAGTGCCTGGTTACTTCCTTTTGGTACCAGGGAAGAAGGAGAGACAATGAAGAATGTAGGTTCTGATGATATTCTTATTTAATTTTTTTGTTGAAAATTCTATAGACGGCTTCCCCTGGTCAACTAGCCATCAATTTGGTCATGGTGCAGTAATAATGAGGGGACAATGCTTGAGGGATACTGATAGTTTTCCTTTTTAAATAGTTGTATTGAGTACTCAACCTGATTAAAAACATATTAAAACTTATTGATAAATATATGACTGATCTTTTTTTGATTTTTTTTGAATTTTTTTGAATTTTTTTGATTTTTTGATTTTTTTGATTTTTTTTGATTTTTTTGCCACTACCATACCACTCAGCAGTTTCTCAGATCCCTCGCTGAAAACGCATGCAATTTTACTTTGAGTTGCAGTTGAAGGCGCAGATTTAATAAGAATAATAACAGTAAACAATGCTGTTTTAAAAACCAAAGATGGCAGAATAATCCATTTTCCTCCAAGTCCAAACAGAAATCTGGACATTTGGTCCCAGTTTCTGAAAGGTGAGTTTGACAGTGCTCGAGTTGGGAAACATTTTTACTGACGGTACCATGCCAGCGGACGCCGCTCTCCCTGGCACGGGTAAGCGTGGGCCTGGACATTTTTTTTTTTTTTTTTAATTTTTTAATTTTTTTTTTTTTTTGCGGCCGGATAATCGGGTACGAGAAATTGTACCCGAGTAGTTGTCAACCGTGCGGGTACTCGAGCATTCGACTACCCGTCGCAGCCTTAATACAGATTGATAAAGTATTATTTTCCTAGTCATTTGATGTTTTGTGCACTTCACATAAATGTTAGTGGAAAGTACAATTTTCTTCAGATTTGCTTTGATTCACACTCTAGTAGGAGTTTGTAGGACTATCATGGTACTAACATAATCAGTAACACTGAAATATCTGACGGAAACGTTATTTTGGGAAACGAAATACCTTGGACTTTCACATTTGTCCTCATGTATGTAGGCAGCTGAGAGAGTACTTGGGGACTATGCTGACGATACAGGGGCTCTGAGGGCTCACTTCATGGGTAACGCACCCGTTGGTTTCTACAAGCAACGCTATCCCAAGGCAGTCCAGGAGCAAACTGGGAAAGCAGGTGTCAAGGTGAAACTCTTTTGAGCCCTTTAACCCATTTCCTACGGGAACGGGCTGTATTAAACCTATTGGAATGAAAGAATTAGTAGTCAATGGGTTAATTCGGTTACACTGTGATGTTAATTGGTGGGCCGAAATGGTTTCTGTATCTCCTGCAGAGAGCCTCAAGAATTTTGGCATTGTAAAGTGACTCGGTAACATTGCCTCAGATTCTGAAACAAAATCCTGGGTTTAGCTCAGAATGCTGCAATCATAATTATAAAACTTAATGTCAGTCAGGAATCCCATGACTTTTACAAGCAGATCGCCTGTCTGATTATCAAGATATCTATGATTGAAATATGATTGAAAATCAACATTTCATTTTTCGTTTTCCTAACAGTTTTTATAACACTACAGTCTATTGGGGAAAATGAGTATGGTAAAACCAGTCACTCAAAGATTTTTTACTTTTTTGGGGGCACTTCATGATCGTTTTGAAGCACAATTTTTTTAGGGCTTCAATATTACACCATATCACAGACACTGATAACACATGCATCTCAGAATTAACATTGTAAAATGATGCCTTTAAATGAATGGCATGAATAGATATTGTTAGGTTGGTAGGTACTGTTATGTTTATAAATTCGCCATCATTTTGGTTCTGTCGGTTGCAAAAATGTGTAGGCAGATTCCACAAGAACATCAACCCCTCCCACCCCCCCCCCCCCCCCCCCCCCCCCCTCCCCTCTTTCTCATTACACACTGAAGGTAGTTATTGCTCAGATAATTTTACACCAAAGAAAGTCAGTTGCCATACATATGAATATAACTTACTGGTACCAGATAAACTGGATAAATTAGTTAGAGATATAGTTTGATGGTCGATGCTGGGAAAGTGTAACTATACA